>JABFYK010000248.1:0-12945 GCA_018849495.1 Termitomyces sp. T123_Mx157
TTGAGAAAGTGCCTCGACTTCCACGTGGAAACACATACATTGCATGCAACGGACTATATATGCATTCAACGATGACAGGGAAGCAGCTTTCAAGTCAATTCCGTGATGGGTAGCTATAGACGATCATCGAGGTACTTGCTTGTGCTGCGAGTCACTAAGAAAACCCCCGATTCATATCGAGACTCGACCTCATGACCCTATAAGCTTCGGTACTGGCTGAAACACATTCAAGCTGATTATCGTTGGATCATGAAAGCCAAGGTTATTTACTTGACTCAGAACCTCCTTTTCGCCCTGTGAAACCTCAACATGCCAAGCATTCATCGCGGTGACTCCGTTGCTATGCAGGTCATTTGGCGCCAATTAAGATCTTCAAACAACCTGCGGAGCATGCGGGGTATGGAGTTCGGGGTAGCTGGTACGCTTCCATTGAACCTCTTTACTTTCTTCAACCCCTGATCGAATTCAGTCGTAGTTTTCCTCTATTGTTCCGACATCCGCACTGCGTGTCTCTGCTCTTTCTGCAGTGTGATATTGTCTACCATTCTGCTTCAATTTTCCACCTTGTTTTGCCCCTCGCTTCTGAGCTCAGGAGCTCAAATATGTTGATTTGGACTTCTTCGCGTCTGTAGCAGGGGTCAAAGATGAGTATGAATATAAACGTGTTGTGTACCTTCAATACTTGCGAATGGGCATCCTTGCCCGGATCTTAGATCAGCTCTAACATCCGACTCTCTTAAGCCGAACGATATAAAAAGCATCCTATTTGGCTTTTGTCTGACCGCCCCTCACTCTCAGTCGCTAATCTCCCTGGATTCTTAACCCTCAATACTCAACACTCAACATGCCTGGAGGCCCTTCTGCTGGAGCAGGTGGAGGAATTGGTGGAACGAAGAGGGTATGAAAGAACACGTTCCCTTATTTTCTTCGAATGATTCAACCCTCGTTCTTTAGAATAATATTGCGGGGATCGCATTAACGGGTGAGTTGTCTTTTCATCTTTGGGTCTCATTTCTCAACTTATATCTTGTCTATCCTCAGCCTTCAGTGCCTTCGGTGGCATCCTTTTCGGTTACGACACTGGCGTTATCAATGGAGTCAAAGAAATGAAGGATTGGTTGCGAACTTTTGGTTATCCTGATCCAAGTTCTCCATCCGGTTACAGCATCTCTTCCGCAAATGAATCTTTGGTTGTATCCATTCTCTCCGCTGGTACCTTCTTCGGCGCTCTTCTGGGCGCACCCATGGCAGGTAAAGGACCTACCCCGCTCTTGAATCGAGCAATGCTTATAGACTCTCTCAGACTATGTCGGCAGAAAAAAGGGTATCATTCTTGCCTGCCTTGTATTTTCTATCGGTGTCGCGATGCAGACTGCTTCAACGGCCATCCCCCTTTTCGTTCGTCGCTTTCACCGTCCTAAAGGACACCATACATGTAGTTGATATCTTTCTAGGTCGTCGGCCGTGTTTTCGCTGGACTAGGAGTCGGTCTTGTCTCTTGCTTGATACCAATGTATCAGTCTGAATGGTAATGTCACAAACTGACTTTCTGAGAACCTATCTTGACAGATGTCCAGCTCCCCGAAATGGATCCGCGGTGCCATCGTCTCGATGTACCAATGGGCTATCACGATTGGTTTACTCATCGCGGCCGTCGTCAATAACTTCACCCAACATCGGGACAATCACTCCTCATACCGCATTCCAACCTCTATTCAATTCATCTGGGCGGCCATCCTTGCCGGGGGTATGTTGTTTCTCCCAGAAGTACGTCTTCTGTTTTTCCCATTAATCATCGACTTTGACTTGATTGACTTTAATTTCGAAGTCCCCTCGATGGCTCATCAAGCGAGGTCGTGATGACGATGCCGCTATCTCTCTGAGCAGGGTCACTGGTCATAAGAGAACTGATCCTGAGGTCGACATCGAGCTGGATGAGATTCGTGCCAATCTTCAAGCAGAATTGGCTCTGGGTGAAAGCTCTTACCTCGATTGCTTCAAGTTCACCAAGAACAAAATTGCTCTTCGCACCCTCACCGGTATCTTCATTCAAGCTTGGCAGCAGGTCAGTTCTACTACATATAGATACTTCTTTGTCGTACATAACATTTCCTCCAACAGTTGACCGGAAGTAAGTGACATCATTTATGCTTCTGGGCCAAACTCTCACGAAATCTCTAGTTAATTTTATCTTCTACTACGGTACAACCTTCTTTAAGAACTCGGGTATCTCGGATCCCTTCTTGATTTCTATCGCCACCAACATTGTCAATGTCTTCATGACACTACCTGGAATGTGGGGCGTCGAGCGTTTCGGTCGCCGACGCCTCCTTCTCATAGGCGCCGCCGGAATGTGCATCTGCGAGTTCATCATTGCCATCGTCGGTGTCACTGTTTCTGTGAATAACCTTGCCGGCCAGAGAGTTCTGATTGCGTTCGTCTGCATCTATATTGTGTGTTTCCAAACAAGTCATCTTGGTCATGCGGTCACTGACGTCATCGTCCTTCTTCAGGCCTTTTTTGCCGCGACATGGGGTCCGATCGCCTGGGTTATCACCGGAGAGATATTCCCACTTCAGGTTCGGGCAAAGGCTATGTCTCTCTCCGTTGCCAGTAATTGGTAATAAGTATCCATCTTTGTTGTTGGGCTTTTACTGATCTTTAACAAGGCTATGGAACTTCGGTATTGGTTATGCCAGTCAGTACTTCCTTCCATCTAATATAAAACGAGATTAAACCAGCACATTAGCCCCTTACCTTGTCAACAAGCAACCAGGCTCCGCTGGCCTAGAAGCGAAAGTGTTCTTCATCTGGGGTTCCACATGCTTCTGCTGTATCGTCTTCACATACTTCTGTGTACCCGAGGTACGTCATAGTTGCAGGCCGATAACAAAGGCATCCATCCACTAATGCCGTCTTTCACAGACTAAGGGACTGTCTCTGGAACAGATTGATCTCATGTACCAGAATACACTCCCTGTCAATTCTCTGAAATACCGCCGCCGACTCATGGCAGAGGACGCGTCTACCGTCCCGGATGGAGAAACTGCGAAAAATGGTGAAAGAATCGAAGACAAGGCCTAGCTAACCATCCTGTGAAATTTTTCATTCCTGGGTTTTCATGATATAGTTCTTCCTGCCATCACTTCCGATGCATCTTTTGTAGCACATGTGTAATATGTGTATTTATATATGTCTAGCATTTGCTAATTCACATTCAAATATTGTAACACATACGATGAGAGCACGGATTATTCTCTGAAAAATATCTAGTAGAATACTTCAAGTAAAGCGATGACACACTATAGCAGATCCAAAGTCACGTAAGGTCCGACCCACCACCTTCGTGGATATTGACATCATCAAACGAGTCTATGTCCGAGATACTCGACGTCGACGAGGACGATCCTAGTTCGACCCCAGAATCTGGCGAACTCCCAGGTACAACCTCTTTCACACCCACCTTTATCGACGGCGTGTTTCCCACCCAATCTTCATCCAAGTCCTCCGAGTCAATCTCCGCTTCATTGGAGGATGTAGGTGATGCCTTGGCTGATGGATCGGGGAAATCATAACGCTCCTCCGAAAATAGTAACGGGTCGAGCGTTCCACAGATTTGATCCTGACCCTGGGATTCCTCGAGCAAGGGGAGATGGTCAGGAGACGGTGAAGCAACGGAGGAGTTGGAGCCTTGAGATCGCAGTGACCAAGGATCACTAGAAAGAGGTTGAGGTGCAGGTAATGAGGCATTCAAGTATCCATTGTCTTCATTGGGTGGAGTAGGAAGCTGTGTCCCAGTGGTCATGTTAGTATCACCCCCACTCCCTTGTCGCTTTCGTCGTGCTTCCTCGATCTTATGATGAGTCTTTCCGCCAAGGGGAGTACTCGACCTCTTTCGATAGAACAAAAGATATGCATTGGCATTCTGAAAACAAGTGTAGGTGAATATACGCAGACTAGATGAAAGATGGATGGACTGACGACTGCATCAGTGGCTTTGGCAGTGGTCACAAATGAGTCATCGAAGTGATACCATTTGTCGTTGAGATGATTGAGAGCGTAAGCCCGGTAGTGTCCACCACCGAGGCCGCCCATATGCTCATCAACTCCAAATAGATCGTAGACCAGAGGCTCATCGAGATTCCCGAAATCAAACTCTGTAAGATCAAAGCCCTGCTCCGCAAGTTTTTTAGCAGCCGCACGGTCTCCAACCATACTGCTAAGGTCAAGACCTTCTATCGGGAAGTCGATGAAGGTATCTATCTTATCTCGTAGGGTTCGGCTATTGCTGAAGCGTTTCAGATGGACAACAAGGACATCAGGTGCCTTCCAAAGGTCGAATTTTTTCGTAGCTTGCTGGTGCTTCTTGCACTGTGGGCAGTACCAGAGATCATCTTCCCCAAGCTTCTCTTCCTTCGTGAACTCTTCCAGACAGTCCTGCAGGGTCAATCCTTTCTTCCTCTTCTCCATGGCTGCGTTCTTTGACTCAAGGTATTCAGGATGGTGGAACTCGGGCCAGGTATCCCAGAGAGCGTGTTCATAGCGTGAGTGGTCGTCACCGAAATAGTAAGCCTTCATGTTCTCGTCGAATTCGCAGTAAAAGGCATCGCCTTCACGGAGGAGGATCGGTTCTTCATCTGCTGATTCGATGCGGCGGTCCCATGGCTCCCATCGGTTGCTGGAATAGTAACTGGATTGCGTCCCGTAATCTTTGTGGTTGGCCTGCAGTCTAAGGTTGAAGATATCCTTTTTAGTCCCCACTGGTCGAGGTACAACAATGGCCGTCGGAGAATTGGCCAACTCATTCTCGTCCACCAGAGTAAATCCCTTCTCATCAACGATATCGCCGTCGATTGGTTCGGTTTGTTGGTGTGTGACGACGACCTTGCCATCTTCTAGGATCTCCGTTAGTGAGTCAGCGGGAGCAGGAGGGAAACCATTGAGAGTGATGGGAACCAGGTCTGCCTCGAAGGTGGTTGTTACCTCCCACTTGAAGAGGTCCCTGGCATTGGCGGTCCAACGCTGCAGCCGTCCCAATACCGCATCATACATTGCATTGACATCGGTGGCCTGCTCGGGAGTGATAGCAACAACACTGGGGTAGCCGAAAAGAGATCCACCCTTGTTCGATATATAAGAAGCGCGCACGGGTGGGTTAAGGTCACAAAGATACATGGGGACTATTATGGGGTCACCAATTCGTCTCTTATATGACCTGCTCTGTTGAGAATTGCAAGGAAGCTCGAAACAGACGATAGTGTCGTTATCCGACATGTCTCCGCAAGGGAGATTGTCGTCAAGGTTCTTGTAAAATTTATTGTTGAATATTTCTAGTGTAAGGAGCTGCTCAAAAATCAAATTGTAAGCTCATCCTCGATGAAGTCAAAAACTCACATTCTCTGGACTGGCGTCCATCCAACGACCGAGAAGAACCTTGAGGTCCTTGAAGGACGCATCCCTGTTGATCTCGACAGGTACCTAGAGAAAATTATTCAATGACGATTGCTGTAACATTAAATAAACGAAGGTACCTTCCGGTGTGGCTTGTCTATGTCCCAAGGAACATAGTAAATACTATGTTTCCACTTCTTGTTGACGGGTAATGGAAGCGTCAAGTACATGAAAGGGTCAAATGTAATGGAAACCTACACGACCATGTCAACACCGATAGAAAGGAGAATAAGGAAGGCACACCTTCTCACATTCAGGGCATATCAGTGTGCTCTGATACTGGCCTTGGAACAGATCGACGATAACACTGTCATTCCTCTTCATATAACCTTCCCAAGAAAGTTTCGCAAGTTTCGCAAGTTCGAGATTTCCACCGCCTTCCCAGTCCGGTTTTTCTACGTAAGGTTTTTTCAAGACGCGATTAAGATCTTCGTGAAGCCCGTCAAGCAAAAACGCCACAAGTTCCTGTGAGTCGTGCTGTTGATATCCGCTGAACTGAGGTGCAAAGCGCTGAAGTTGTGACTTGAATTCGCGGGGAGAATATGACGTAGAAGTCCCACTGGAAGCCCAGATACGCTGGAGGAGAGCGCCGAAAACCTGAGCAATGGCACCGTGCATACCAAGAGGATTGTCAGGGTTTAATTCCTCTCGATACAGACCAGCTGTGAAGTAAAGTCAGAAAGATATTAGATTTGTCGGTGTTACTCATCATACTGAGAAAATAATCAGTGAGCTCTTTGCTGTGCGTAAGGCATTGGAGCGCAGAATTCATGAAGCACGTATTTCCCCTACATAGATGGTGAGGAAAACCATGTAAATAAAAAATAAGCAACTAACATGTTCCCTAGACCTAATGTGCCTGGCTCAATCGGCTTCTCCTTGGGAATCGAGGATAAAGATGACTTCCACGACGTAGATAAACTATAGCCACCATCTAACCGTGCAACAGATGTCGAGGCCGTTGATGTCGTGCTAGTCCCTGGCATACGGTTGAAGAAACCATCTGACGATTTGAAAAGCACTTCTGGGCGGCCAGCAGACGTGGAAGGGGGAGCTGGAACAGTCTCCAAAAGCCAGCCAGACTCATCCTTGAATTCAACAACAAAGCAATCATCGGATTCCACACATTCTTCCTCTAGGGTCTTGTCTACATCATCTTCCAATATCTTTCCGTTCAAATCTGTAAGCTGAGAAATAGGGAATTCAAGGGACCTCTGATCGTCATCTACAGTGTCGATTTTCCAAACACGATAAGCTGCGCCTCTTTTGCCTTCTGGAACTACGGCGGCGGCGAGGAGGGTGTTCAATGTCTTGATTGTCTCCCCTGCAGAAATTATGACACGAGACAGAGAAAGATCTTCAGATTTTGCCTTGACGAGTCTGAAAACTCTCAAAACCGGTGGGCGTAACTCCAGAGAAGCCTGTTTTGATGAACCTCTCTCGATTACACGTCGTGGGAGCGGATGTATCGCTTCACCGTACCTTTTGTGGCCGATTAGCCAAAATGGGTGAAAATAGGATATAATCTCTCACCAAGATACAAAGCACCGCCAGACCTCTTCGGGCACAAACTCTAAATCGACGCCCTCGGAAATTGATGTGAGAAGATTGTCGTATGAATCGAGAAGAGGAGAATTATCAACTGGACCGAGATCCTGCTCATTGACCGAGCCTTCCTTGTCTACTTCACCTGTCAACGCTTTCCGCCACCGTTTCCACCAATGTCTCGCGACCAAATACCACATCTCTCCAACTTTCATCCTGCGCAATTTGCAGTGGTCCACAAATGTCACTCTTTCTTGTGCAGGAGCCACCTTGAGAATCTGGGGTGACGTCGAAGGCTCCGGCACGAGCGCAGGGACATCGTCCTTGCCTTGGTCTGCCATGTACGCGTCTATATCGTGATTGGAATCTGCGATAGTCAATGTAGACATCTGGCCCGCTCGTGGGCTCTTTGAGTCAACATCCATGGAATTCGGGTCGGCTGCAGTGCGCTTGAGCGAAGATGATGATGCATCGGAGTGTGTAGACTGACTTCGTTGGCGTTTCCGGCTGCGTTGGCTATCGGTAGGCGATGAGGAACTTGCTGGAGAGAGCTGGAGAGCCATTCTTCGTTCAGAGAAAGTAGTGTTGCGGGAAAATGAGAAAAACAAGCACGCCACACGAATTTATAATGCCTCGAGAACAAAATCAAAGAAAAACAAAAGCCTCGACATACGCAAGCAGATCACTGTATTTCACGTGACCTGATTGATAATCTGATCGGCTATAAATAGGAAAATACATATACGTGACAAGAACTTCAAAGTTGCTTCCCCACACCTTTTCAACATTGCACCTACCTACATCTACAATCAACCTCGAGTCCATTTCAATCTATCATGTTGATTCAAGGTAAGAAGCCATTTCAGTTTCACCTGTTCTTCATTTTCAATCCTATTGTCTTGAACAGACAAGCATTTTCTAAATACACCCGAATCTCTTGTTCTCGATTCCCTTCGTGGTCTTTGTACAGTGAATCCGGATCTAGTTTTAGATGAGAAGAATAAAAGTTGTTTTTGCCTCCTGGTTGTTGCAATGACCCTAACGACCGTCAGTCGTGTATCTTGGTCTCCATGAGCGTTCAAAAGTCGCGCTGCTTGGTGGCGGAGGATCCGGTCATGAACCCACCGATACTGGCTTTATCGGTAAGAAAATATACCTCGTTATAGCGTGCACATGTGAAAAATTGGATAAATCCAGGTCAAGGCATTCTAACAGGTGAATGTATTCCATCAAGAGTAAGGACTATCATCGCGCACGCTGATGTAATATTATAACAAGGCAGTGTGTGTGGGAACATCTTCGCCTCTCCGAACGCGAGTCAAGTACGCCGTGCAATTGAGTTGACCGATAATGACAAGGGGTACTGACATGCTCTTCGCAATGTTGGCGACAGCTGATAACAAACTTCTTACAGCACTGTCATCATCGTAAAGTGAATGTTGTTTACTAGTATTCTACCATAATTCCGGTTGAACAGAATTAAGGAATTACACCGGTGACGTCTTGAATTTTGGACTGGCTGCAGAACAATACGTTGCTCTCAATCCAGAGAAGACTGATAAAGTCAAATTCGTCTTTGTAGGAGATGATGTTGCAGTAGGCAAAACGCAAGGAAGTATCGTTGGCAGAAGGTGTGTGGTTCACGAATCACTATTTCAAATCAGTGCTCTCAGCATCTTGTGTATCTCTTTAGAGGACTCGCAGGAATAGTGTTAGTATACAAAATTGCAGGAGCTTTGGCTCATCGTGGTGGAAGCCTCGATGAAGTATACAACATTGCTCAATGGGTCTCATCGAATGTCGCTACAATCGGCGTGGGCTTGGAGCATTGTCATGTAACCTTTGAGCACATACACAACTTATAAGGAGTCACGATTTATGTTCAGGTACCGGGAACTGTAGCTGCAACGTCTCACCTCCAGGCTTCCGAAATCGAGATAGGAATGGGCGTCCACAACGAAAGCGGTAACCGCCGCCTCTCGCCAAACCCTCCTCTGAAGGAGCTTATCCCTCACCTTCTTGATCTAATCACGTCGACCTCGGACTCCGAGCGTTCATTCCTGCCTTTCCAAAATCAACAAGGCAAAGACGAGGTCGTAGTCATGGTCAACAATCTCGGCGGATTAAGTGAACTCGAGCTCGGTGCAATCACGAAAGAGGTGCATGCTACCCTTCATGCACGTGGTGTCTTTGTCCATCGTATGTTTTCCGGCACCTTCATGGTCAGTTTTTCTTTTCTTTTCAAGTATGATAATGAATCTACACTTCATAACTAGACAAGCCTTAACATGCCAGGCTTCTCCATTACTCTTCTCCTTCTGCCATCTAAAGACAATACATCTGCTCCTGCGCAATCTCTCTTACTGTCTCTTCTTGACGATCAACCTAACGTTACAGGATGGAAATGGTCTTCACGCGCGGCGCCCCCTGTTCAACCCCACCTCGCACCAAGCACATTACAGGCAGAACAGATCACATCTGGATCGCCATTGAAGGTTGCAGATGCTAATTTCTTTGAAGCAAGTGTTAAACGTGCTTGTGAGGCTCTCATCACTGCAGAGCCAGAGATAACGCAAATGGATACTATTGCAGGAGATGGAGATTGTGGTCTTACTCTCAAGGTGATTAAACCTATATCTCAAGTTTTCTATCGAGATGACTGACAGTTCAATGGTATTTCAGGCAGGAGCCGAAGGTTTGTATTTCTTCTCATCTTGGCTATACAGTAGGATAGTTCTTGATAGATACAACAGCTGTTCTACAAAAACTTTCGAAAGGAAAAATCGATGGACACGATATGGCTGGTTCAATTATTGCCATTGCTCAGGTTGCGGAAGAAACCATGGGAGGCACGAGTGGAGCACTTTACTCGTATGTGTTTCCCAAATTGTAACATTGCGATGGTATTATCACACTTTGATTGATTGTCGTCAGGATCTTCTTCTCTGCCCTCGCACAAGGCCTCCACTCTACTGTAACTGCCAGCGCCCCTGTCACAGCCAAGTCGTGGAGCAACGCCCTTGCTTATGCATTGAACAAATTGTATACTTACACTCGCGCCCGCCCTCCGTCTCGCACTCTGGTCGACCCTCTAGCAGCCTTTGTTGAGATACTAGGCAAGTCTCCTGGCAGCAATCTGAGGGCCGCTATCGAGGCGGCTACAGCGGGAGCAGAAAATACAAGAGATGTTGAAGCCAAAGTGGGACGCAGTGCCTATGTAGAGGGCGATCGTTTAAAAATGGAAAGGGTTGCAGACCCTGGGGCATGGGGTGTCAAAACAATTTTGGAAAGCTTGATCATTGACAAGGAAAAGAAGTAGAAAAGGTCCAGGAATTTGTCTAATGTATGTAAATCAATTTATCTATGAGAAGTCATTTGAGCGCTGCTTCTACATTATCACTGAACTTGACTGGCTGGTCGTCCAAGAGATCCAAGCACGTCACCTATTTGATTGGGTGCAGGAACTCCCGACCTAAATGTTTTCTCCCAGCCACTTAAAATACCTTCGACCACCTTGACTGCAGTCAGATAAGTATTGTTCAATGCTAATGGATAGCCAGGGCTTTTGGTAAACAGGTTTTCGGGAGCAGTTTCGCCATTGGGTGGTCGATCAAAGTCCGAACCAGCGCGCTGAACAATGATTCGCCCGAAATCCACTGCACCCCACAACGCCCCGCGCAAGAAGGCACCAAGTACTGCGTTGTCTTCCTCCTGCGACGTGCAATAGACACCAGCGCCGTGTGTGTACAGCGCCGTCGTGTTTTCGAATGCTTCTGCAAGCAATTTACCACTCCAATAGTTGTCTGCGGTGGCAGTATCACATTCCACAATAGAGGGGGGCGCTGCTCCAGCTGCGTAGGCAGTAGTGACTGCGTAATGGGTTCGGCGTTTCTGCGAGGCCTCAGAATCGGTGAGATTAGCTTGTTTCGCGAAAGAGACGGCAATCTTGCGAAGCGCATCGTTGACTTCGAAAACTTCAGTACCGTACAGTTTACCCGGGTACTGCCAGGGTGCTTTGGATCCTAGTGGGATATACCCGGTCGGAGAATAGACAGGCTTCTCGCGTGCATCAAACTCATATTGCAATGAAACCTGCACAGCATAACGCGCATAGGTCACTGAGCCAATAGTGGCGAGTTTGGGATTTACTCCTCCGATACCAGCGATGAGGAAGTACGTGGAGGTGAGATTGAAGAGGGAGGAATGGACAAGAGAGCTGATGGTAAGCGCTGCATTGATTTCAGCTTCTCCGGTTGTGAGCTGACAGACGGTGCCATCGCTTGTGCAATGTGCATTGGGGAATCTGGGAGAAAATCCGGGAACCGTGATGTTACGAGCAAGAACATCAAACTCCGGGATTCCATACCATACCCCGGCCTCTCGGTGGTACTGAGAATCCAAAAGTGAATAATAACTATGAAAGGACACAGTTGAAAAGCTGACCAGCGATATGATAAATACTTTGGGCTTGATCTTCTCTGGTCCTTTGCTACAAGATAATGAGAGAGCAGGCTTCATCTCCGGAGGAGAAAGAGCATCGCGAGATGATTGGTTTGAACAAGCTGAGGGAACAATCAGCACTAATAGCTGAATGATCAAGGTGGACAAGAGGGATCCTCGGTAGTACATCGTGCTATAGAGAGTAGAGGAAGGACGAACTTCGCAGATTGCAGTCCAGCTGGTCGAACGAAGCATTTTATATGGTGTTGTTCATCTTCCATTCTATCATGTCGAAAATAGTCTTTAATTATTCAACTTTGAATGGCATCCTGGTACTCCGCAGATTCGAGGCCTCGTTAGGCGAAGTATTTGAAAATTTGACCTAGAATTCTGAACAAATTGTAACCCGTCGGCCAACAGCGGACTTGAAAATCGAGAATAGTTGCGATCCACTAAGGATAGGCTCAGAAATTGAGAAGTCCCGCAATTGCTTCGTGAAGCTTCTAGGAGCTCTTGCAATTTCGATCACAAGTAATTATGTACCACATACTACTTAGTAGTCATCGACCACATCAGAGCTATGAGAAGTCCGAAAATACAGACACGATATGCCTCTTCCTCGTGTCTCCGCTATTTCAATCCAAGGACCAGACCTGAGAATGACCGTACGCGTGGTTGCTAGGGGTAAGGAGTGTGACGCGTGACCCAGTGAAAACTTCAGGTGCGGAACACCTACCTAATAAGGTAATTTTGGGGCGCAATATTATGAACCAAGATTGCCTCTAAAAGCCCCCAAATCCGCTAAGTTATGTTACAGGTTGGGAAAAATTTGCCCCTCAAATCCGTCATCTTGTGGACAAGCTTTCTCTGGAGCTTCCCGGGGCCTATTAGAAGGACTGAAGTCGACTATCTGAGTGGAATAAATATTTACTATTACTACTCCTATTCAAAGTGCAACGAGAGGTTGTATGAGCTGCTTAATAATAGCATATCACCGCTTCTGAATGTCAATCATAAATACACCAAGCATTAAACCCTAACAGACTAATGAGAGAGAAATGGAAGATGCTGCCCATCATGAGGAGGTTGCCAAAGATACGGAGACCAACTTTGGGCAAGCTGAGGATTTTTTTGACTTTTGCCGGTAAGCTTATTCCTAAGTGTCAGACGCGTATTGTTCGAGTACCAAATCTTAACCGTAATGAGGATGATTTTTCGACCTCGGCTGCATCATTGACTTCTGGCTATATTTCTGACCAAATTCTAACAATCTGCATAAGCCACTTACGAGGCACTCCGGAGCGGTCCAAAGCTAAACTATAGTATTAACTAGAGTCACATCAGGTATCGTGGTGTGCCCTCACAGATGTGTCCATAGCTGATTCATTCAGCATGGGTAGATATCATATGTAGTAACTAGTAGATAGTTTCCATACATTTCCTTCCGATTAATAATCGCTTTCAACTACTAACCAGTTTATTCTACTCCCTGAATCCAAAACTGGTAAT
>JABFYK010000249.1:0-17978 GCA_018849495.1 Termitomyces sp. T123_Mx157
ACCCTATTGAACACCTCTGGGAGTACCTCAAGAAGCAGCTTAGGCAGTATGAAACACCTCCTCATGGTGTGCATGAATTGTGGGAGAGGGTTGCAAAGGAGTGGGATGGAATACTAGCAGAGGTATGCCAAAGACTGATAGAAAGCATGCCTAGAAGGATTCAAGCAGTTATCAAGGCAAATGGAGGACATACAAATTACTAGATACCAAAATTAGAGATGCTCAAAAAACTGTCCCAATGAGTGAATATTTCTAAAATGGCCATTACTCCATCAGTTTTGATTTGAATTACATAAACTAAAATGCAATTTGTAGCTAGAATGCCATAGTATTCTACATGATTTAAGCAGAATTCTAAATACTTCCAATCCTTCATGCCAATGTCATCTTTCAAAAAGTATAAAACATTGGGACAGTTTTTTGAGCCACTGTATCCTCACTTTGTACCTCCAGTCATCCATAGTCAACTTGAGGGTGTTCTCTGGCACTTCAAAGATGTGTGTGGAGATATGTGCATACTTGAGTAGTTCTGGTTCTGTTTGATCCTCTCTCATCATAAGTATGAGATTTCAGTGTTGGTTGTAATGAGCTGAGGCTACTCTGATGTGTCACAAGTCCTCCTTTCCTATGAGGGCATCATTTATGAATGTAACAATGGCCTAGGGTGTAGTACCTCTTGGTTGAGCTCAATGCCATGCACAATAACAATTAGGCATGACTGGTGATGTGATTGCATAGGATTCTTTGGTGTTGGTGCATAATAGGGGGATGCTGTTTTTGTTGGTTTTGGTATTTGTTGTGTGGTTGCAAGGGTGGGCTTGTAGACAAGTCTGTTTGTGTGCACAGCATTAGCTTTGGGGTGTGTTTCAGAGTTGGTTTTCTCCTTCTCATTCTCATTCTGTCTTGCATCCATCCTTGCCAATAGTGATTTCACCTCCTTGGTCAATTTCCCTAGCAGTGTGACTATCCCATTTATGTCCTGGTATCTGTCATCAGAGTCAGCTTTATTTGTTGTGGGCCCAATGAGTCTTAGCTTGTGGGCAATGGATCATACAAGGTTAGGTGTGTGGTCACTCCATACTGTGTGGTCTGAGAAACCCAGGAGTCTTTTGCGATAGTTTCCAGCATTCTAATGACCACTTTCTTGCTCATCAGCATCTCCTTCAGATGTTCTGCATATATGTCCATGTCTATGTCCTCCTCTGTTGTCTCAGTGGTGTACAATGTTGCCTGTCTCTTTTTGGCTCTGCCTGATGGTATTTTAAGCTTTCTGGGTGTGCTGGTTGGGGTGGTGTCATATCCTCTGAATCCATCAGATGCATCAGCTTCTTTCTCTCTTTCTCTCTTCCTCCCTGTGTTCTTTGAAGCATATTGCATTGCTATAGGGTATTTGGAGTCTGGTGGGTCTTTCTTCAGTACTGTCCAGCTATATATGCTCATACTATTACTGTTGGATTCCAGTGGCCTCTTAGCACTGTGGGAATTTTCCGATGGTGGTGGTTGCAGAATAAAGAGTGTTTTTAAGGATTGATGAAACCAGGTTTTTTACGATTTTCGTTGTTGCATATATAGGCACAGCCACTTTTCCAGAAGTCATCTCATAGTATATAGATGGGGCGGGACCTAAGGGGGCAAATGAGAGGGTTTCAGGGAAGGAGGGGTGGCATCATTGGAACTCGGATCAGGCTGTGGCAGAGCAGAAGGGTGTTGTCGGGGGAGAGGGTGAAGGGATGTTTGCTCTTCTCGGGGTTTGTTGGGGCTGTTGGGTCGGAGCTAGGGGAAGGTGCAAGTTGATTCGCGGGATTACAGGGATCTTTACTTTTTGAAGTATTTGTCCTTTGGGGCCCTTTGGATCCAGGTATTCTTGGACCCCATGTACTTTGTACAGTATCGAAAGCTTAAGAAAAGTCGGCACCATGATCTTGTTCCATTAGATTGATTTTGACTCGGGGTCTAACTCATCTCGCAAACGGTAACCAGCCCTCAACGGAGTCTACTCGAGGTTTGCCTCCGTCAAAGAGATCGGTCATCGGTCCACTCATCTCGTTGATATCGTGTCACGTCATATACCCATGTATTTCTATTGCTT
Organism: Termitomyces sp. T123_Mx157; assembly: GCA_018849495.1. Lineage (NCBI taxonomy): Eukaryota > Fungi > Basidiomycota > Agaricomycetes > Agaricales > Lyophyllaceae > Termitomyces > Termitomyces sp. T123_Mx157. The sequence continues at coordinate 2,090 of JABFYK010000249.1, forward strand.
ATTGTACTCATAATCGTATCGTGGAGTATAATTATAATTTAAACTCGCCATAGGTGCCATGTCAGTTGGTGATACAGGGAATGGAAAGGTGGTTAGGTGGACCTAGGATGGATCATAAGTATGCAGGGCAAATCGAGAGCATACGGAGAAAGGAACAACAAAAGACGAAGGGAGTCGTGGTGTAAAGGGAGTTAATAAAGGTCGTAGTGTGAAGGGAGTTGATGTGGGCTCAAGCCCTTGCCCCGCTCAATGACCGTCAGCATCGAACACCATCTGATGGTTTCCACGTCCGACGTTTATATGGCTGCCGTCAGCAGCGGGCACATATGACTCCTCAGGCAGTCCAGTCTCGTCCAGCCCTTCAGCGGCCTCAATGATCTCATATAACCGTGATGCAACTTCGGGGGGTGGCACACGACCAGTAAGTATGTCCTTGGCGGAGACGGGTGAACCGTAGAAATCACGATTAGCATCTTTACGCTCAATAAGCGCAGTTCCCTCAAGTGACATGCCCGCGAAGAGACCTAAAAACAGGATGGCATCAGTTATCAGTGCAGTGGAGATGGATGGTTGATGAAGTGTAGAACATAGATAGCTGATGGACACACCCTTTGATTTGGAATATGAGAACATTGGGGCTGGATGCGCAAGAGATGCCTGGACACTGCCTCCAGTACCGATAGGGCCGGCTGCCGCGCTGATGTTTCCGCCGATTGTCAGATTGCCGCCAATTGAGAACGCCTTAACGGCGTCTTCACTATTGAGGACGATGACGAAGTCTGTGATATCTGCACCAATCTGAAGACCCCATCCAAGGCCACCAGTAGCGATGCAGGAAGGCGCGGACCATGAACCGTCGGGGAGGCGCGCAATAACAATCCCAGAGCCAGCCTTGCCCGAGAAGACGAATCCAGCTTTGAGAACTTGGAATACAGCAAGACCTGTTCGAGCGATATATAAATCAGTAAATGTTCGATCCTATAGCATGAACTTCGATAGCATACCTCGTGCACGCTGCAAAACAGCTTTGGGAATTGAATTGAGCGCCGACTCTGGTCGTTCGGGATCGGCTGACGCAGCATATTGAGTAATGCCAAAGGGAGAGATAAATAAACTCTCCGACCTAAGAAACTGTCCAAAATACCAGCAGCCTTATCGGCCTCTCCAGGAAGGGTAAATCCATGCATCAGGTCCCTCGAGCCGCTTGCCACCTTGTGCGAGGTTGCTTGCGCAAACGCTGTTGCTTGAATTCCCGCTTTCTGCGCTCCCCTCTTAAATTTTTCCAGGAAGGCCATGGTAACGGAGATAGACGTATAATTGAGTTAGAAAAGAGAGAACAAGGGACAGGATTACTGAAGGCCGAAATATGATTGCCCAAAATAGCTACGTCACACGTTATAGCATGGATTCACAGCACGTGTGCTAGGGGGAACGCGTCAGTTCGATTTCATCCTCATTCTACAACGTGCAGCGATGTGGATGGCTGACGCTAGCTGGGAGAATGATGATAGAGGAGCTTGTGCTAGATACATGACAAACACCGACGAACTTGTACACGAGCGACGTATGCTCCAATTGACTCTGGAGCCCGAGACTCCGAGCGACATAACAACATCACGTTTTCATATATCGACGCTACATCCATATGGATCTCTTGTTTCTATTAGTGATGTAATAGTAAATTGAGCTTGTGTAGGAACGTCATGCGGACGCGAACAAATCGAACAATACGGCGCACACAACTAACGACGTCAAATACACCACAGAAATTTAGGTGAAGCGGGACATTCACGAAAAGCTGCCCATTTGTCCACAAAATTGAAATCAAGGTCTGCCTATCGATCACAAGTGTCGTAGGCTCCAATTGCCCTCGAGGACAGTATGTGTTCAGGTGTATTAGGGAGGACTTCTTCAAAAAAGAAGAAAAAAATGTAGCCCTTCTGAGACTTTGAAACGCCGTTCAATGTATCGCGTTGTCATCCTGTCAAACAAGGGTACTAGCATTGGAGCGGTCCGCATCAGATACTGCAAGACATGCGATTAGATTACTTGTAAACACAGGCCAGATAGTTCATGGAGCTGGCCTACCTGAACTTGTGACAGAACAAGATACCTAGCATTCCAACGTCAAAGGCAAAAGGGTTGAAATCATACTCGCCCTAGGTGTATCCGTCGGGACTTGATGAAGCAATGTGTTGAAAGAAACATAACTAGGGAGGCGACATTCATCAAGAGACATTGAAGGCGAAAACATTGTAGAACCATCAAAATCACAACAGGTGTATGTCAGTTTACTTTGAGAGCGGACAATTGGCGAAAACGGTTGAAATCGTCATGAAAATATCTTCAACATGATTGACGAGTATGTTGCTTGTCTGGATGTCCTGGGCCGATGAAAGGATTAGTAAAGGTCGATTCATGAATAGGGCAACGTACTCCGTGCGCAATTCTATGTTCATGGAGGAAGGTCAATCCCCTGGGACGTATACGCCGGAAATTGATCAGGCAATGTGTTGAAAAGAAAATAGCTAGGGGAGGCGACATTCATCGAAAGATATTGAGGGCGAAAACATCAAAGTCGCAGTAGGCGTATGTCAATGCACTTTGAGAGCATAGCAACCGGCAAAAACTGTTAGAATTGTCGAAAAAAGTCTCTGTCAATATAATCGACGAGTACGTTGCTTGTCTTGATGCCCTAGGCAGATGAAAGGATTAGAGGAGATCAGGATATAAGCAAGATAACGTACCCCATGCGCGATTCTATGGTCATGGAGGAAGGTCAATAGACGTCCCGAAGTAGAGGTCATCGTTGTTCTAAGGCTCAGAAGTATGTGAATCAGGGCGATTCTTCCTACGGTGTACAAAATTACCTTTAGTGTAGGCATTTTTCTCGTAAAGAGTAAAGAGGCCGCTCGCCCAGCCTTGAGCTACTCAAGCATGAGGACAAAGACAATTGCTACGTCGAATGTGGAAGCATGATTTATGGTATATTTGGAATGGAATTGAACGCGATCGTTCACACCACGTGCAGATTGTCACACAGATCATGAATTTACGCAAGAATTGTGTTACAAACCACTCAACATGCGGTACCTCAACACCTAATGCCATGTACTAGAAAATTCGACGTTACCAGTAGCAGGAGTCGTCGCCAGATGGTTAGGACCAGATTCCCATACCACTGCTCCATTGTACTTTCGAATGAATTTGTATTCAAAGCCGACACTGGCAGGAACGTCAAGAGTGACTAGTAAAAAGATAACGCTGAGTCCCAAATTAAGAAACCTGAAAATACTTACTACTCCACTTTGGATACGCATTTGCAGACAGAAGCAGAGCATCATCGGGAGACCAGTTCATAAGTTGGTCAATAGACCCCGCTAAGTATATATTTTCTGCATCACAAGGTAAGCCATTCACATTGAGGCGAGAACAATGAAACTGACCACCAAAGACTGTCTCCGCAACAACATTGAACCTCGCCGAAACAATAGGACTAGGGATGCAGACATCCGGGACTTTCAACCCCTTCGCACCCCAGCTCGGCAAGGCCCTTCCTCCCCGCGCCGCAAACGCCGTCAATGCTGACGCGTAACTCCACGTAAGGTGTTTCGCGCTGAGGGGAGCCCCAGTTTCTCTGTGATACTGCTCCGACAGGCTACCGTCCGCAGGAGTGTACTTGGCATTCACAGCCAGAAAGTCATCAGCGTGCTGACTGACGGCATTCACCAGGGTTGTATAAGTCTTCGAGCTGGACACATAAATGCCTGGTTGGACGGAAGGTAGGAATTGTTGGAAGAATGCGAGAGAGATGTTGGTGACAGTCACAGACTTTTGGGCCTTCCAGACGATGATAGCGTCATAGAGCTGTTCCGCGACGGCTGCAGTTGTAAGATACCATGGCTGATGAGTTCCCGATGCGTGAGTGACGATATTATGCATTGACAACGAGACAAGAGTAAAGCTTACATTACCACCGTAGTAAACATCTTCAGGGTATCGACCAGTCGCGACAGCATCGTGAACAGCCGTTCCATTGTTGATGGTGTAGATGGCACGGAAGGAATCGACATAGACTTTCAAGCTTGCTAGCGCCTTGTCAGAACACGGCTGAAAAGTTGCAGCATCACAACCAGCGGAAGCGTCAAAAGTATGTATGGAAGCGAGAGCCGAGTTTGCATCGATGCCGGACCGGCCTCGCTTAGTGTTCGATGTTATATGCAAGCCAGTAGGGTTCCAGAACGTCTTGTAAACCTGGTTAGGAATGGAAAGATACAAAAGAGGTTATACTCACCTGCAAGAAGCAGAGGATATTATCAGCTTGAGTAGCCCATTTACTAGTGACGTCGGTCTGGCCAATCTTTTTGACAAACGCGACGCCCTGTCGGAGAGCTCTGTGTTGAACAGCAGATGTGAAGAATGAGGCTGATGACACTTCTTCCCAGAGGTCATATCTAATTTATAATGGTGAGTAACATTGACAAGCTCGAGGAAAGAAGATACAGACCCGGAAGAGTTCCACCGGCTGGAAACATAGTCGAGATCGAGTTTGACAATAGGCCATATCTTCTGTATGACATGGCTTGTGTTTGACTGCTCAAGCAGCCAGTTCGCATAGGTGATAAGGGCGATCGAGCGCAAAGCAGGGCCATCTGGGTATAGACTTGTCGGACTGGAGTCACAACTGATAGGATATAAGTCTCACCTTTTTGTGGCCGCCCCCAACCGTCTGTGAAAGCCGCAAGACTGATGAGAAACTTCGGTTCACCCAGGCCGCCAGTGGTTAGATTGCCGCTAGGATTCGGTAATTGCTGGAGGATTGCTTGTGACCAAACAAAATCATCGATGTGTCCTCGTAGAGTGCGATCCTCGCCTAGAGTGTACCTGTGAAATCACGAGTTCCATCAGGCAGATGAGCGGCCATGCCAAAAGCATGGTACGCACTGATCGATGAGGCACTTGAAAACTAGAGAAGAATCACGGATCCAGGTGTAGAGATAGTCAGGGTCCTCAACACTGGGGCTCGCGATGACAACACCAGTCTTTGGGAGATCGCGAACATCAGCTGCTGCATTGACCTAAAAGCAGATGAACTGACCCTAGCACCAGATGACCTAGAGCCTTCCGCTCCGATATTGGCAAGCACGCCTGCCTTTGCAATTGGTCCTTCTTTGGCAATATACTGTTCCACTACACTCTCCTGATGACCGAACGCACTCCCGCAGAGCGCAAAAACAGGCAAGGAAACAAGACACATTTGACTCCTTGCACCATAGATGCCTTGAGCAGTTACTCGAGGCTTATAATTCTCGGACAGGTCATAGGTCTTTGGTAATAGCCAGGCGTAGCATGCATATGCTGCGAGCAGAATACCAAAGAGAATCAGATAGGCACTGCAGACGCGTGGTATTGTCATCGTCGCAAGTAGCATTGCATGCTTTTGTTCCGCGCGCAAGCAAAGAGCATTTGTGCGCCGCGGGGTTTGTATTATTGACACGGTAAGAGCGCGCAATCGGGAGTCAGACGCAGGTCGCCGTAAACAGGAACAATACCCGCGCGCCTACGTCATAATCGACCGCGTCCCTCGTAACCGCACACATCAAAATGAACGATTCCGAGTTTGATGATATATAGAAGTGGACTCATAACCAGGGCTGGTTATAATGTGCAAGTGTTTCTACTCGAGCTCGTCTCCGTAGATCGTGGTCTAAATGATAAAGTTACCGTGCAATACACCTTGGTGAGCAGGTTCAGAAGGACAAAGTTCGCAAAAACTCGAGCTGTATTGTTTTACCTAGATTCAAATATGGTGTGGTGTCTTGAACGAGCCATTCGTTGGTTTACGTGTGCAAGAAGTACCATCAGAAAGATATGGAAGAGAACATAACTTTATTCTCCAAGTCGAGAAGGAAGTAAAACTCTGGTCATAGATTAAGCGACCTTCCTCCGAGCGTCACCTGCTCCACAAGACTCGGTCTGAGGCCCATTGCGAGAATAATGCGTGTAATCCTAATATAGGATGTTAGGCTTTGAGGGGACCACTAGACCCACCCATACTTACACTGGTATTGGTATCCCCTCATCACGTCGTCGGTGAAATCACGCCACAAGGATTCGTCTGATTGAGCTGGCGAGTTCTCGACTCGTCTGCCTGTTGTGTCCACAAGACTACCTTGGTAAAGTTTCGTTAAGAATTCCGGAACCGATTTATCGGCAGCATGAAGGGACTGACCTTCAGCCACAAAGTCTTCAAGGTAAAGTGGATAGTAATCATGAAACCGTATCTGAAGACGATCTTGGCAAAGCCAATCGTTGGGATCACTTGCGCCGGTGCCGATCATAACGTTTTACATTTCCGGCAGGAAGTGTCATAGCAGAAAATGTTCCAAAGTGTATTTAGACCAGGTTCCGGCCTGCAACAATCCCTCCGGTGACGTACTTTAGGCCGATACAAGAACCCTCAAGATGGTTCCAGTCTTTTGATATCACCTAAATGCGTGGAATACAATAATACATCAACACACTCACTCGACTCATTTCAGAGATACGAACCGTAGCGCACATTGCACCAATGGCCTGGGAAAAGACATAAGTAACAACAAAAGAGAGAATTAGAATAGAGTACATCGGTCTTAATCATGTCCAGTGAAAACCCTCAGAGTCTACGAGGGAGACCTGCGAGATGTTAATGCACGTTCTCCACAGATCAAATTACAGGAGCCGATTAGAAAATCATCTCAAGGGGACTTGTATGCCGCCAGCCATCGCCATCGCAGCCATCAGGGTCTTTGTAGGTACAAGCGCTCGAGAAATTGATGAAGTCTGCAGCCTTTTGCTGGTAGGCCGTAAACACGAGCACAGGACCTAGTATTGCAGCTGCTTCTCGATAAGAGTAGCACGGACGGTCGGGGTTTGGGTCCTGCTCGCTCCGCCGCGCGCCATCTAGAAGAAAAATCATCTCCCTTCAATAGGTCATTCTTCTGAAGCTTTCAAGGAAAGGACGAACTGTAGGATCCTGGTGGTTCTGCGACTTCCAGCCACGCTGCTATATCTGATAGAAAATAATGCACGCTCGCCATCTCTCTGAGTTCAGTGTCTGGGTGCTGATTCAAATACTGGGTGGATACCTGGCGAAAGGGGCATAAGGAAGATCTTACCTGGAGCTATGAAGATGCTCTAGTCGCTCGGCCACGACTGCGTTCTCAGCCAAGACGTTAGATTCTTCCTCGGTCATTTCCCCGGAATGGGAAGCGAACCGTTCTCTAGCAGATGATCACATCCAGCAGCACGCAATGCATCAAGTAGCATCAGCGCAACCGAGTTTGACTGCTCGTGTGATTGACTTTTTCCGACGCTCATACAGTTGTAGATGGTGCTGCAGGTCGAGATGACAACCCCTAAAGTATGAAGACCAGAAAGTGAGGTCAGGAGTCAATTATATCATGGTTGTGCAGGGGGAAGGCGTTGGAAACAGCCATTTAGAACGGCCCAAAAAGGGGTAATGAGAAGCCCAGAAGTGAGAAGCTGCAGATGGGGGCACAAAAGTTTCGAGTGATCGGATTCATGCATGCTCATCCTTTCCCGCCCGTAGATCCAAAACATCCATAAAAGATAGGGTCCGTTCGATCATGCAAGGGAACATCGTAATCTACGACGATTCAATAATATCCATATATGCCATTTATGAAGAACCTGAACATGTCATACAGAGAACGACATCTCATCTGGTGATTTCCTGACATAACCTGAGATTGTTCAGGAATCAGGGATACGAAACCAACCGGCATCATGCGTCAAGTTCTCCAAACATTGAATGTGACCGAAATCAATCATGCATGAAGATAACTCTTGGAAGGGGGTTTCGTGAATCAGGGTCTCAGACATAGAAAAGAAAATACCTGAAGTTCGGAGAGTGATTATGGCAGTTCAATGAAAGTTTCAAGAAGTGGCGCCAACGCATCAGGTGTCAAAGGCTGGGCAGGGCTGCCGAAGTTTATTCCCAGCATTGCAGTGTGGATTCATTCTGGAAAGGACCGAAAAGCATTTACAAAACAATTCAGTGAGTCAAAGTAACAGTGTTGTAAAGGCACTTACAACTGCCATCCCAGAGATCAGAACCGCCGGCCAGGAGACAAGACCAGATTAGTCATGGCAACAGCAGGACATTCTGTGAAATTCTTGTAAAGGAGCTTCCCAGAAAGTAGTCAAGCTCCAGTTTCGAGGGTAATTTGAATTTGAGTGAACGAAATCCTCTGAAAATGTTTTTGCATAACAAACATGAGGTGATATCCAAACTTACACCTGAACTATTTCTATTGAAAAGTATCAGGGGCAAACAATTCTCTAAGGTTATCTGCCCCATTTTAACTTTCTAAACTGCAGACGTGAACGTGGCACTTCACATAAGCGCAAAGCCGGTCGAATGACTGCTGTTGCATCACCATCTGAGTTAAGATACATTCGAGAAGAGGAAGGAAGAGAACCAGTGTGATGTAACGATAAGAGTCCAGAGCTCAAGAATGGCAAGCATGGTTGTGGCGGCTTCTCTGCTCGAAAGCCAGGAGTGTCCTATATTCCAGATCATTCTCCTATCTCAAGAAACGTTCGATGCGTGAGATTATTGGAGAGTAGAATACAAACAGCGCCTCGTCTGGGCATAGATCATAGCGCCATTAAATATGGTTCTTGCACCTAGAAAGGTCCGTCATAATTGTCTAGCTGTGACCAAGTATGAGAACCAGGTAATATCAATAGGTATCACTCAAGAAAAGACAGATGTCGAATCATTCTTATGACCAGATAATTCATAACTGAAACCGGTTCGGAAGATGGGCAATTGCAAGGACTGCACTGCCACCGCTTAGTATGACGCGACACGTGCCGACGAATCTTGATGCCCTCGAGGCTAAGCCGCCCCGCATAATCATCCAGTCCAAGACATATTTCTTCCTTCGCCTTGCAGAATCACGGACTTGGACAATCACCGTCGCACCCTCATTATGCTACGAGCCGGGCTCTGGGCACTTCTCGCTCTGTGTCTTGCCTACCAGACCTGCTCTCACCCTCTAGAACTCATCTCAAGCAACGACATCTCTTTCAGAACAAAATCCGAGAGGAGTTGGCTCTGGGGCTGGGCTTGGGGCGCTGAAAGCACTGTCTCTGTGGTCGATCACGATCCCGTTGTGTCTTTTCTATCAAGACCAGGTAACGCGTTTCACTGAGAAGGATTTGGACTATCTGTAATTGATAAATATCAAGCTGCTTTCGGTGCGGAAATTCATGACGCGATATTGGGATACGTGATCCCTGTGTCGTCCTTTACGATTCAGTGTGCCTCAACCGACCATATCACGTCTCCACAGCCGAACACAGGCTGCCCAGACCTTTGTCTTAGCGGCCCAAACCAGCCAACGGAGCCGTGGATTGCGTTGGTGCAACGAGGGCATTGCGAGTTTGTGAAGAAGGTCCGAGAGGCTCAGCGGCTTGGTGCAAAGGCCGTGGTCGTCGGAGGCGACGACCCTGCAATTTCAGGTTTTCCTGACGCTCTTGTCAACATGTACAGTCCAGGTGCGGCCGGAGCTTTTCTTGATACCGGCCAGGTGATCTGACATCAACCTTATCCTTTTCCAGAGGACTCTTCCGACGTGAAGATCGCGGCAACGTACATCAAATATTCAGATTACATGCAACTGTCGTCCCTTATCGACTCTTCAAATACGTCACATTCAGGGTTGCGCACCCTTTCCCTACTGATAACAGCCGAGTACTCAGCCTGGGAATGGTATTCGTAAGTTTCTTTAGTTATACTTCGAGTTCTCCTTTTACGAATTTCAAATGACCAGGCCTATTGTCACTTTTGTTGTTATCCTGCTTCTTCCCTCGGCCTTGACCTTCGTCACTCTATTGGTTCACCGGATACGAGCCGCCCGTGCCGCACGACGTGATCGAGCTCCAGAGGACATTGTACGAAACCTTCCTTGGCACATCTGGACCGGGAGCGGCTGGGAAAAGCTCGAAGATGATCAATCTATCAACCTTTCACTGAGACAATTGGTGGATGCTGAGCATGAAGGCAGTGATCTTTCCTCGAAAAATACTCTTCCGCCAACGTCTAGAAAAGATTCAGAAGCATCAAAACCTCAGGATACTACAAATAATCCGTCAACTTCCCATCCGCCTAAGAAATCCAGGAATCGACCGTGGTTCGAGGCGCAGGATGAATGTGCTATCTGTTTATGCGAGTTCGAAAAGGGTGAGAAGATACGGGTGCTACCGTGTCATCATATCTTCCATCTTGACGAAATCGATCAATGGCTGATACAGCGAAAGAAACTGGTGAGTAATGCAGATTCATACGAACGACAAGCTCATGCATCTGGTCAAGTGTCCTGTCTGTAAATCGGATGTCACACAACCTCCCTTATCCCCTGATGCACCTGCAATAACTCCGATGCCCGATACCCAGAATGCTAGAGCATCTCCAACTGAACATACGCCTCTCCTTAGCCACGATTCTGGTAACCTCTGATGGTTTTTCCGATGTATATTATATCATTGACACGTCGGATCCTTACGATAACCAATGTAATTTTACTGCCTTGCTCCATGACCTCCTTACTCTTTGGAAACCGTTCTAGAACCGTGATGTAACTCCGAGATTCGGATTGTTTGAGGTCCACTTTCTATGTGGTTATCCATATATTTGAGACTGAGGTGGAAATCAGCAAGCTTAATTGTTCACAGTCATCTATATCACCGAGATTTTCCGGAATTCTTGCAGTGACACCCTAGAATAAGTATGCTAATCTGCACCTGTCTGCTTTGTGGGTGATTTTCCTTCGTCCCCTTGTACTTTCCCCTTATAGTAATCGTACAGTCGTGGTAAAATGACCTCATGTGATATGGTTTTTCCACGTAAGGCCGCATCAGATGCGTAATCGGCGCGCCTTTGTGCATAACGCAGTCAGTAGCTGCCCCGTAGGCGCAACCACTATCGAGGAGTACGAGTAGCATGCGTTTCGAAATGAAATCTCAATACCAAAACTCACCTTCGGTAAGTTTACATAAGATCTGATCACTGAACTCCAGTGAACAAAAAATAACAATAGGCTCATCAGGGACGTACACCCATATGGGAACTGTTAATGTTTTCATTGTAGAGAAGACCTAGCAATTCAACGACAATAAGCAGCAGCTTCGCGATGTGGGTCACTTCTGGTTGAGTGGGAAAGAATACCGTCAAGTGCAAACACGCCTGCAGCCTTCTTATTGTCTTTGTTGTCCTTCCGACGTCTTCGTCCATGCCTCGTTTAAATGTAAATATGCACGGGTTCGGGGCCAGGCTGATATCGCCGGACACACTAAAGACCCCTACCTCGTGGCTGTAAACTCTGTTTTTGTACAACGTTCAAGGTTGCTCAAATACATTTCTCGACGCTGGGACTTCACTCGCACGTTTCGTTTCGTATCCACTGGTGGCCCAACTGTCCCCATTGTCTGCTGAACCAGGCCAGTCCGTCGCAAAAACCAGGACCGAGGCCATCTAGATCTTTATTCAGAAGACTCAAAGATCTGCATCCTACAGGCGCTTCTGGTACTTATTGTATGCTCCCTGCCCTTCCCTCCATCCCCTCTTACGTCTCGCGTTGATCCACGTTTTCTGTTCTTGCCCTCTTCTCCTCACTATGCAGCCGTCGCGTAGGAGATCGAGACCTCGTACCAAAAAACGTCACAGTATGCGCCCCGTTGTATAGCTCATTTCAGGCTCGCGGCTTACCGATGTGCATTCTATCAGCTAAACCATGTAGGTTTTTCCAACATGACAATTGCCCCCTTTCAGCGGAAGAGTGTGATTTTGCGCATGTGTTATTGAATGATGTCTCATTCTCTACTCCAAGCCCGTGCCGGTACTTCGCTGCGGGCAGTTGCGGGAACGGTTCAAGTTGTCGGTTTCTGCATGTTAGGCCATCCTCAGAAGGTCGGTCGTCACGGTTCTACTATGAGAGACTGTATTATGATCTAAAAACCATGATTAGAATTCGATGACACGCAGACTGGTTCTAGTACTCCGGGGGCCGACCATATGAACCATGATGATTCACGTTGGTGGTTTCCATTGATTGTTGATCCCTTTTGCTCATCATTTCTCAGCTGTAGATAGTCCCATCATTGAAAGGTTCGCGTCTTGGACGATGCCGTTTTCAATGTCGATGGGAGGATGGAGAAGACCTATATACACCGGGCCTATGACATCTCCAGTGTTTCCCCCAGGCCTTCCGTTGTCCCCACACGTCTATTATACTGATATCTACCCGCGCGACAGCAATAGAACAATGTCTAACCCGAATTCGACATCTAGCTCCTTCGACGATGTTACGTTCGTCACTGAGGATCCAAACTATAACGAGCATTACCACCAATACCAGTCGCGTATCCGCATTGTAGATTCACCGCCGCTTGTCCATGTGCCGCCGTTCTACCATTCCCCACGGCCCCCCAACGGCCGCCTATCGATCAATACGTCATACGTCGCGCCGACTATGCATAATGCATCTGGATTCGCGCAGCCTGTCTCGCCCAGTTATCCAAGACCCAAGGCGTGTCAGCAGTCAAACATTCGTCATAAGATCATAAACTACAAAAGTACGTTATCATCTTGCCGCGGGTCATGGGGCGGTTTTGCTGACGACCTTGGATGTTGCTAGCGAAGCCCTGCAGGTTCTACAAAATTAATGGGACCTGTCCGAATGGGTCCAATTGTACTTTGTTAGTTTAGTGTCATTACTGTGTTGGTCATCTCATTTTCGAATCCTGTCCAGTATTCACACCGGCACGACTCCTTGCCAGTCACCTACTTCCAGCCTGCGGCTCCTTCCCGTTCCACCACCTGCCACCTTACCGCCAAAGCCACTGACGTTGGCAGAGGAAAACAAGAAGAAGAACTTTTTCCCAATTCCGTGGAGGGTGATAGGTGGCGGCGTTTTGATGGGCTCAGAACCAAGTGAGTAGAACACTGACATGCAAAACGAGGGACTAACGTTTTTGCTTACAGAAGCCTCCATGACGGAACCGAGTAGCCCCAATATCGAATATCTGGATATGCACAAGACAACGTTGGAAGACTCCGAACCAAGTATGTCCTGTCAGTGAATCTTGCGAAACTGATACCCATCTGTTATCTTTTAGGGAAAAATATCAATATTTCGCTGCCGAAGCCAGTCAAACGCACTCGCTCGTCGTCGATACCGCCAACCCCAACGTTTCAACATGTGGATATAGGCACGGTATGTTTCCTAGTCATATCTTCATCGTTGCGAACTGAATTCCTAATAGCTTTTTTCTGCTGAATCTCCGGGTAACCTTTGAGACACATGGCTTTTCACTGTTCACCATCGCGTGAACTCTTCTTCAACCTCTTCTTCAACCGTCTTCGAATTTCAGATTCAGATTGTACTATACGAACGGGTTATCTGGTAACATTTGTAGTATTTACGAGCTCACAGCGGCGTTACTGCGAACAATGTTAGATGTGCCGTAAACTTTAAATATAAATGGAAACTGATCCGGGCCGGCGAGTGCTTGATTCTACCTGTTTTTCCCCATGAAAAGTGACCCAAAGAAGTGGCATAAGACATTTTTTGGCCCTTTTTTCTTTGGAAACAGATTTCAGCACAAGCAGTGGCGAACTACTCAACGGTTCATGTAAGAATACAATTTACCTCTTCTTGATATGAAACTACAGTTTCCCTCTAGTTCAACAATGTGTCGACCGTTAGACAGTTGTCCCCAAAAATACCCTTTATCTATATTTGCATTTTGTGCTCAATGGTCTCCCTCTTGTTCATATCTGTGTGTGATCTTGACCCGGATGTTTTGAGGCCCTTGCTATATGGTTCTCCTCATTTTTACTGTCGATTTTATTCTTGTTTCTGTAATTCCTTAAATTTCGTTATGTAAATTACATCTTGACCCAGATTTTTGAGGCCCTTGCTATATGGTTATTTACTGTCAGTTTTCCTTTTGTTTGTCTAATCTCTTAAACTTCATTATGTCAATTATACTACAATTTACTACATTCTTATTATCGATGATTACATCTAGCTCTTGGACTTGCCGTGCTTCGCAATGGCCCATACCGAGACTACCAGTGATGGCCGCGGCCTCCACATGTTAAATAGCGAAAGAGGTAGCAACTTTAATAACTCTAAGTCTTTATCGACATGCCAACACCTGACCTGACCCTCCCTCTCGCTACTCTCCTACAAGAAGTGACATTCGAGGCCCATGAGACAGCAGCACACAGTCTGGGAGCTATCGCCCTCCTCAGCGGGCAGTTACCCAAAGACAAGTACATTAGATACCTTATGATGCTCTGGCATATCTACAAGTGAGTGCCCGGTACCTGTTTACTTACACTTGTATCGATAATATGGCATACAGTACCTTCGAGCCAGCCCTTGAGCGGCACGCCACATATCCCACGCTTGAGCCTATATACAATCCAGCCGTTCTCGCTCGCTTGCCATCATTATCTGCTGATATTGCCCACCTGCTGGATGTTCCCGAGGCATCATGGAAGAGCCACCCGATACACCTCGCCCTCCTTAAAGATACTCCTACTGTACTGAAGGCATATGTTAATCGTATGCATGAGCTCACTGAGGCGCAGGATCCATCACCATTGTTAGGGCACGCGTATGTGCGTTACTTGGGTGATCTTAGTGGTGGCCAGATAGTCCGTCACAGGATCGTAAAAGCCTATGGCCTTGACGGGAAATCGGGAGAAGGATTGTCGTTCTATACTTTCAAAGAGCTCAAATCAACGAAAATAGCGATGCAAGGCGGGCTTAAACATATAAAGGAATGGTTCAAGGACGGAATGAACAAGGCTGGGGAACAGGACGATGATATAAAAGGTAAGTAGGAAGCTTGGACCTCTCGAAGGGCGGCGATTGTCATGTTGACTTTTTACTTTCAAGCATCCGTTATTGACGAAGCTATTACTGCATTTGATCTAAACATTGAACTCTTCGATGCTATCAATGCTGAGCTTGATGAAGGAGTGAAAGTGAAGGCATATTAATCATACCAGTATCATTGCTTTAGGTAGGTACACTGCCGTTATTGCCAAGGAAATATTTCTCAAACGTTCAATGTCCGTAGTCTGGCTCGTTTTTTGGTTTTCGTCCAAGGTTGCAAGTCACGAGCGGACACACTAGAGCTATATACTCCAGCAATGATGGGTTATCCCAGTCCTTATTTTTGAGCAGACTCCGATGATGTACCCTAGACTCGAGTTTTGAATTGCTATCAGAAACTAGGATCATACGTACATTATAGCGAGGCTATATCTGATAAGATCTCCGGACCGGGATCAATTTTCCCGGGACCGAGGCATCTCGTGGGGTTATGAAGTTCTGTCATGAAGTTCAAGGGGAGCCAATTCTGGTTCTCTCTTGCATGTGGCTCCAGAGTTTAGACACGGTGCCAGGTGGTCAGCGATTTAAAAGGCAAGAGGATCGACTGAGCAAGAGCTGAACATGTATTTGGTTCGAGTTTATGTGAATAGCCACATACCTATGATCTATCTCCGAACATTTGTTGAGGCCAAAACCAATTGGCTTTATTTAACGGTACTCTTACCTTTGACACCATGTCAACACCCGACTTGGCCCTTCCGCTCGCCACTCTCCTACGAGAAGGTACACGCAAGGCCCATGAGACAGTGGAGAACAGCCCGGGCGCTGTTGCCCTCCTCAGCGGGCGGCTACCCAAGGAGGAGTATATCCGGTATGTTATGATGCTTTGGCATATCTACAAGTGAGTGCCTGTCTCCTCCAGATCTTCATGATCTGTCCAACTTGACTCGTCACACAGTGCTTTCGAGCAG
>JABFYK010000251.1:5798-17802 GCA_018849495.1 Termitomyces sp. T123_Mx157
TTAACAAGCGATATGACGTTCTGCCATCTTTCCGAACCTGACTCTGAGTCTAAAGTCGATGTCGTGCTGAGAAGACAGGAGAAAAAACGTTAATGTTAACATTGCTCGGACACGTCCTATCGCCTGCCGTCATGTAAGCTCTTGGTTTCTGGCAAGTTAGGGTGTTGCCTTTAATGGGTGAACCGGTAGAAGTGTCTATGCCCATTTTGTCGGCACCCTGGTTTAGAACGCACACAATCACACAATGACACCATGGGCCCATTGTCTGTCGCTATTCGGTTCCAAGAATACCATGGGACGGAACTGCCAGCGTCGGGTCAAACGGGTGCACCTTTCGATGGATCGAGCAAAGGGACCCACGTACTACTTACTACATATGATCGTAGGTCCTGCGGTCATAACTTCGATACCGAGGAATCTTCTTTCGACAGGTGGAAGTGAAAGTCAGTTACATAGGGGCTGCCAGCTGAGGGCGACCAGGAGCAGTTCGACGCGCATCAGACGACGTGTTGACGTGAGCACAATGAGATAAGGTTAAGTGGCATTTGTAGGGTTCTGGAGTCTCCTGCTAGTTATGGCGTCTTAAATGTGGTGGAGCGGGATACGGACCCGAGTCGTGATCTTTTAGCAGGTCAAACTAGCATCCAAAGGAGTCCGCAATTAATCGAGACCCTCGATTTTGTATCGAAGTACTGCTGACAGCCGGCGGTCGTTGCAGGGCAGGGTGACGGTAGTATAACAGAGTGTTCGTGGTATGGACAACCACCGAAGGGGAGCGATGAATCGACGAGGGTGTCGGCACGGCTCGTTTGTGTATGTAGTTCTCGGGGAGAACTTGGGCTGACTATTATGAGTGGAGCCGCTAAGGACCTAGCGAGATTATTAAGATGAGAGAAGCTTTAGAACGTGTTTCTGCTCCAACCAGCCAGCGCCGCGGTACTCCCATAGCGAATGTAACAAGACTTTTCTTTTCATGTTAAAAAAAACCAGTTTCGCAGATTGACATTCTTCCCGCGAAGCACAAAATTTCTCCATATCCCAAGGATAGAGTGGGGGTAGTACATATGCAGTTGTCGCCCGTTCCCAAGAATGGGACGTGGGCTTTTGTGAACCGTTTCAGGATAGGAGCAAGGCAGAAGTCGAAGGGCAGGAACAAAGAAGGCAGGCTGAAAAGGAAAGTTATGCCCGAGCTCGGGGCACATTGTTGTGAAGAAGGGTGATTGCTGGGAATAGCATTTGATCAATATGACTGGTTGGCTTGGATTACCTGTTTGGGGGCGTGGGTCATGTGAAAGTGGGCTGGGGTCCTCGTGCGGATGGCAAGCACACAAGATTTTGGGAAGGCAATGCAGTTGGGGGGAGATGTAGTAATGTCAAGGCTTGTTTTGGTATGATGGGAGACAGGGAGAATCTTGAGAGATCCACTCAACGGTCCGGGTCCGGCGTGATGGTAACAGACTAACAGCAAGTTTTTTCCTTCTGTTATGTCCTTCTGATTTCTTTGGACGAGAATTCTGCAATTTCAGTGTATGTCAATGCTATGCCAATAAATGGCAGGTAATACAAATGAGTACAGGGGTGTATAGCGTACATGGTACCGTCGTCTAATGGTATGCTATGTTGGAGAGAGAAAGAGGGAAAAGTGTGAAGCGACCCGGGCTGCGGGGCTCGGGTATAGAAATGCAGTTTGTGGAAAGTGGAAGAAAAGGGGACAAGGAGCGTTAACATCATACATGGGTCGTGTGTAGTCCGAGTGTGTCAGCTCGGGGAGGGAGGGAAGTTGTCATAATTCGGCCTTTTTTTTTTGAGATCGTTCGAGAGGCCGGCGGGAAAAAATAAATGAAATCCAAATGCGCACCGATGGAATGTGCGTCCGTCTATGAGTGGATGGTAGAAGGAATGGTATAATCATGTGCGGGAGAGGTTGCGGCCTCGAGATCTAGGTTCTGCTACTAATATAGTAGTTTGTAGCCTCCAGGCAGTTTCTGGACCGTCGATGTGACGCTGGGCGAGAAGGATGAATTTGGGTTGAGGCTCGTGCTGTTTTGCGACTGTGGAAGAAATATGGGGGAGATCGCGGGAAGCGACAGGGGACGAAGCCACAAGGGGAGACGATGAAGCAACCCAAGAGCGGACATGGGTAGCCAGGGTGCCAAGGAAGGAAGGTTTGGCTGCTGAAGGGACACCAAGGGGAAGGGTAGACGTTGGTGTAGCCAGAGACGACTCTGAGAGTGCGGATAAGAGGGACTGTTTGCCAAGACTCTCGAGAGATAGCGAGCTGCAAAACGTAGACTCCTGCCGCGGAGTGGTGGTGATTGGATAGGTGGGGGAAGGGATTACTGTTGGAGGAGCAGTAACACCGAGGGCCGGGGGAGCAGTGCTACGGTTGGCTCGCAGGAGCTTTGGAAGACGGGTCTGTGAAGAGGCAGGAGTCCTGAGGCGCGGCGGAGGAGAAGCTGGGCTGGAGGGCGGAATTTCAGAGGCCCAGGCGACGATGCCAGCTGCGCCATTGCCAGTCCACTGGGAGTGTGGCGCATCAAATACGCGGTGGTAAACGACCTCGTCGTCAAGGCCGTCGATTAAGGGCTGCTCTACAGAATCTCTGCACTCGACAGAGCAGTAGGGGCCGGGGCCGTCCTGCATACATTTCAGGCCATCAGTGGGAGAAAAGAATAAAGAAAAAGAAAGAAACAGACAAAGTGGCAGTCGCAGGCCAAGCACCAGTCAGTGTCGTCGTACATGGTTGTTGTTGAGCGCCGTCTTCAAAGCGCGTTCTTATAATCCATCCAGCCAGATGCAAATCGCCGATCGGATCTGGGCGGAGTCTGAATTGGCCCGCCCATCTCGGTCCCCGCTCGACTGCCATTTGTGGAAACACGACAATCTAAGAACAGTCACACAATGGTCACACAGCTGTTGTGGCGTTTTCGTTTCCGCCCTCAACTACGTCCTCTAGCCCATTGTCTGTCTGCTTGCCCGCACTCGTGGCTCAGGTTTCTCCCGGTCCATGCAAGTATATCGACCTCGACTTGCTCCTCTATGCTATTTTCGAGCCATGCTCCCACGCGTCACCCAGGCTTCTTTTTTTCTTCTCAAACTGTCCTAACCATCCAAATGTGCGGAATATATCATCGGCGGCGGCGGTGGCGGTCCACGGCATCCACCAATCTGTGTCGCAAGTCGTGACTAGAGTATGGAAGATCTGTTACACTCCAACAGCTTCTACTGCCAATGCGGCGCGGCTGCCGAAGTCCATCAGACGACACCGAAGAACGCACTTCAATTTATTTGATACGGCTTTTCGCATGGAGATGGCTTTACGCTCCATCAATACTCACGGTGCTTCTGCGTGGGGACAGATGTCGCGCGAGTCGAGGTCGTAACAAACTTCTTTTACCAGTTCGGAGATATACATTGTGATACGTGTAAAATAGAAGTTTGATGACTGTTTTTTTCCGGATGGGACCAGACAAATGGACGTTTCGTTGGGGATAAGCCACAACTCGCGGGAGAAGGTGATCTCGCTCTTTGTGAATTGAGAGACTGATATCACATTTCCTGTCTATCATCGTTATTGATTCTTCTTGATATGAGTCACCTTAGATCGTTCTTGCTCTTCCTTTAAGGCTTTCGCTTCCGTCCGATGCGCATATTCTTGTCCCGCCTGCCTTGTTGTCAGCTAGGCTTGACTTCTCGAGTACATCTCGCCATACCTGCAAGAATAGAATCGCACCCAAGCACACAATCACAATGATGTTGCCCGCAGACAACACTCGTATCGCCTGCACCTTATCTTCTTCGCCCTCCGGAGTATAATTCACGCCTTCCGGAGGAGCCACAATAGCCTTGAGCGCCGGTATCGTGACTGTCAAGTACACCGCGATACCGAATGTGTAAGCAACTGCAGATATCCACACATTCAGAAAAAACGATGCCGCAATTTAGACAACCGGAGGACGTGCCTAAGCTTGTGCCGTCAAAAAACATCGCGCTTTCGTCCCATTTATGTAGCTTCGATATCAGCCCAATCAAGCCCACGCCAACCATTCCGTGCAGAAGAGCCTGAAAAGGAAGTAAATGCCCTCGTCAGCACAAGCTTTCCCTTCCGGTCCTTGGGCCAGCCGAGATCTATTGCATGCGTGCACACTCACACACCTTGATAGCGGGAGGTGCGTTGAAAAACGTCGTATAAAATTGGAAACCGTCATCGACCACGTCCTTGGTCAGTTCGCCCCACAATATCCGGTGGTCCACATTGAAGCAGATGAAGAAGACGCCTAGTGACGTGTCGGTATTGGACTTGGACTTACAGTACGCGGTATTACGAACCTAGAAAGAAAGAAACTGCGCCCAGAACCGCTGCTTGCTTGAAGCTCATGGAGTGGTGGTTGATACCTGGCAAGCTTTTTTTGACCCCAAAAAAGTTTGATCCTGTCAATTCATAAGTCACCTGAAGGCTATCTTGGCATCTGTAGTAAATTTCACAAATATCTGTATTGTATCAACTACATATACAGTGTACAACGACAAGCATCAAGCAGTGGAATAAGATAAATGATGAGGGTATCAATCATGGTATATATGGAGCATGCATCGTCCGTGTAGTGCAGCGAATGTGTTGGGAATCTACATGTCATTCTCACCTAGACGGCGAGGGCGATACATCAGGCAATAGTAAGAACGTTTGGGCCGGCCGTGGAGACGCCGGTATACCAAGCATTTTTGAGTGGCGGTTACCTCGTTCGGCACCGGTGATGCTCACGTTCAGACCTCTAGTGGCAGCGACGTCGGCAGCCTTTGATTTTTTGGTTTTGGAGGAAGTAGGAGTATCAGGAGACGTTACGTGGATCGCACCGTCAGCCAGTTGGGGCGCGTGTCCATACTCTGAAGACGAGTCTACGGTGAGTTCATTGTCTGTCGTTTCCGCCCCACTCTCCTCTTGAGCAGATGCTTCATCATTATCGGAGGCTGCCTCCGGTACCGGTGCTAAGGCAAAAGATTTAGACATGACATGACAGTGGAGTAAGAATTCACCCGAAGCCCTTACCTTTCAAGGTACGACCGGTTAGTCCAAGAAGTTGGTCAGCTGCTGTGTCCAGATAATGTTTACTATTTCGTCGATCCAGGCCCGCCCCTTCTCCTTCATCATCTTCGTCATTGCCATCATCATCAGTTCCAATATCAACATTGAATACTCGATTGAACTCTCCCAGCATAAGGCTAAAGACCCCGGCGGGAATACCCAAAGTTGGACTAAAGACAATACCGACATTACGCATAGTCATCTTGTTGACACTCGAGTTCTGCACGATGAGAATAAGATGAGCAGTAAGTGCACGAAGCAGGCTATAGTTGGCAAGTGGGAGTGCTGCGATCAATTGTGAAAGCTCTTTGATTCTCTCTTGCGGGTTCACAAAATCTACAGTGATGTTCAACAGCCGATCTGAAACGAACAAGACAGCTCAGACAATTACCAATAACAGCGAGGAAGCGAAGGTGAAGGTCTCGTGTCAGAATGCTGGCGGGCAGTTCTCGCAGGAAGCTTTTCAGTAATCCGGCAATAGCATGTGGATCCCAGTACTCATCCGAGGCCAAGAGGTCAACATCACCCTCTAATAGAAGCGTAAGTTCGCTCCAATCAAAATGAAACCATAGACGAGAGACGTACCCATATTGAATCGGTCTTTCAGGTTCTTGATGACCGCGGAACTGCCGCTCAGCCTGTAAATACCTTCTTCTTGCTCAGCTTTCTTCGCTTCCAAATATTGTATGCTACGGAAAACAATCGCAGGTAGATTGGCGATCTGAGCAACTTCAAGAGATTCGTCTAAGGGTACGCCAAACACGGTTCGTGGCACATATGGGATGGAGGTATTCCCCTTGTCCCCTGCGTACAAACGAATAAGTCAGCGGGCGAGTGTGAGATAATTAGAGGAATTGGACCGTACCATTAGGTTTCCCGAAGCCCCAGAACGATCGGGATTTGACTCGTCGGTCAGCCGCTGCATTATCAGTTGATGAAGAATACTCTTTTCCAAATTTGAACCCAGAAGGGATAACGGCACCATTCAATGGTCCAGAGATCTTCACTTTACTTGCTTCAAGCTTTTCGGGCGACGTTCCTCTTTCAACGGGCGATGCATTCGTAGGAGAGGAAGAGACAGTGTTGAGAATTGGGTGGAAAGACTTATGCTTGTCGTGTGGATCTCGTGCCCGATGTCTTTCAGGAGAAGCTTGACGATGGCTTCGTGTGTTGAGCTCCGGATAGTGACCAAGCTCCGAGTTTGCCCTTTGGGTTGTACCAACTGAAGAGTCAGAGTTAAAGTTTGAAACAGACGACAACGGGGACGAGTCTGGAAGACTAGATGGTAGGCCCTGTCCTCGTTCCAGCAGCCTGCGGGCGTTGACGTTTTGAGGATCAATGGGCGATTCTGCGGGTTTCGTCGGACTCGGGGACCTAGCGTATTCTTCGCTTGTATACCCAGTAGGTGGGAACAGTTTTACGTTACTCTGGTCCTGGGATAGCTGGGAAGTTGGCACTGCTATACCTTTGGAGATGGAAATGTCATCCCTTGGGAACCCACGAGTGGGTCTTCGAGTGGTTGGGCTCTCGATACTCGAGCTGGTACTTGAACGGGGCTGACCGACAGAAGTAACGGAGTTCTGATATGAAGATGGAGGACCATACTTCATGGGTTCCTCGCTGTAGATTCCAGTGAAGTATCGCACGAGAATCTCGACCCATGCGTCCCTGTCATCGTCACTCTCGGCACAAAGGACGTGGCGAGTATGACTGCCTCCTGGTCCCCTTTTGGCCTCGACGATCAGGAAAGCATGCCTGTACTCCTTCTCCTCATCTGTATTCGGCGCTCGTTCACTTCGCTGTTGTCGACCGATCTGGGCACCAGTAATTTGTATCGAGCCTAGGTGAGCTCCGCCACGCTGTTTGGGGGGAATCATTGGCCTTTAGAAAGCTGAGAAGTGATATACAAGACGTACACAATCATAGTACTCCAGGACTGGACCTTGTAGGACGAAGTATCGAGTCTTCCAACCTCCGAAGTTTTTGCCCCGCTTCGTGAGGTATCCCTCCTTATGTCCGACTTGCATAACCGGCTGTTTCCTTTCACGTACGATATCAGACGTGAAGAATGCAATCACTTCATCATGAGCCCTCGCAGGTAGACGAATAAGTACTTGCAGATAGTTCTCAAGCACAGCCTATGCAAAAAAGTTGTTGCAGCACCCAATTAGATATCGATTCCCTAGGTATTAACGCAGAGTGTACGCACTTTTCTCTGGTCAACCTTGGCGGGTGCATGATCTTTCCACAATTTCCCTTCTGGCAGACTAACGATCTTCTTACCCAAGCCTTTACCCACAGCGGCGCGTACCCGCTGGTCCAATCCTAATACGTCAGAATACATCTTTTCCACCTTCCACCCTTCCTTTCCATTGCCAGGATCAACGAACACGACAAAGGATAAGACTTCCTTGCCTCGGTCGTTTGGGCGGACGAACGAATGAGATACTGTGATGGTTGTATGTGGAAGGTCGGTAGGTAGCAGAGGCAGTGCTCGGAAGTTGGCAGGAATACTATGCATCATTGGCTGCGATTGCGGTTGCAGATCGGGACGCAGGGACTGCAAAGACATCTGTGGCTGCGGGTTCTGGGTGGAAGGGGAATAAGGGTTTTCCAAGGGGCTGATGTGATCGGCACCACCATACATCGTTGAAATAGATTCACCACCCTGCTGTTGCACAACTTGGGCGTGGGCATGAGCAGAGTACAATTGGACCTGTGAATCACCAGAGGGAGGGATAAGATCGACTGCGATACGAGGCTTAAGCCAGCCTTGGGTTTGCGATTGTGGACTATCAACTCGGGGGGGAACCACCTGCGTGATTTGTTTGTGTGTCTCCAGAGGTAACGAAGTAGCATCCATAGCTTCATCAGCTTCAGGTGCTGCAGATTCATCATCATCAGCTTCAGTATCGTGGTCAGCTTCCACATCTTCCTCATCATCATCTCCGTTCATATCTGAAAACTCGCTTGATCCGCCAGGATGATCTGCCTCTGCCAGAACTACGGAAACCTGAGATGCCAATGGACCAGAGTTATGAGACACTTGTATTTGGGGCTGGAGAAGTTGAGATGCATTCCCTTCTTCACCTGCAAAGGCATCCACCCGCGGACTAGGAACAGGAGAGTCAGTCATACTTGCAATGTACTGCCGTGCTTCATCAGGAAGAGAGATTCTGGAGTCCCGAGAGAGCACCCCTGGACGGCTTTGAGGGATTGTCGACATGTCATTCGAAAGAGAAGTAGATATAACTTGGGCAGACGAGGGCAGCAGCGGTGTAGTAGATATCTGGGACTGCAGCTGCGGCTGCATGGACGACACTTGATAAGCGTCTAGGGATGGGCCCCCAGAAGCGCTCGGGACGGTTTGGGGTGTTACTCCCCCATTATGATGATATTGCTGGGACGACGCGGTGCAGAACATGGATATTGACGAGGCTCCATGTGTCATATCACTGGTACCGGTGTTTGTGCTCTGCCTGTTATCGACAATTTCATCAAGGGTGAATTGCCGCGGATATGTGCTTGGTCGCAGCATAGGCATTTTGCTCGTGCTTGATAATGAATCCTGTGACGAGAACGCTTGACTATGCTGGCCGAAAAAATTGGTTTCGTACGCTGCAGAAATGGTGGATCCGGGTACAGGCGGGGTTTCGTGATGGGGTGATACGACCAATGGAGTTGAGTATGGTTTTGTGGAGCGTGTGTTAGGAGTGGAATTGGTTGAGTGTATGTTTAGTGTAGATGGAGCGGACAAAGGTGGAGGTGGGAGAGTTTGGGATCGGACTTCGACAGAGTGAACAACTTTTGCGCTCGGGTATGATAGAACATCACGCAAAGCAAGTGGTTCGTGAGAGCGAGAGGAATGAAGTTGTGGGTAATTGACGGAGCGAGGTGTCGCTGAGGAGATGTTACCTTCATAAAAAATGTACTTTTCGAAAGGAACCTACATTGCTCGTCGTCAGGGTACTGTCGGGATGTTAGTTATTTGAATTCGTCATTTGAGGGACTACTGACTCCAGCATTCTCTGAAAAGCTACGTTTTGAACTTCTATCCCCGTCGGTCCCTCGATGTCGTTTGTCTTGTCCATTCCCACCTAAACCGCTGAGTTTGATTTTCAACCCATCACGCTCGCCTCGAATTCGTTCAAGCTCCTTGAGGATCTGATTGTAACCAGCTCGCTGTTTCTCGATGAGCTTCCATAGCTGGGCGTTTTGAGAGGACAGGACATTGCGGTCATTGACCGCCTGCTCAAGGGCGGCAAGTTTCGGATCTTCGGCATTAGCGTTTACCTTCAGTAAGTAGGCAGATGTCAAGGGGCGATCTTTGGTCACCGCAGTTGGTGAGGCTGAAGAACTCGGGGTAGTAGAGGACGATGATGAAAGCGGCGCCGAAGCAACACCAGATATGGCTGGCTGGCGCTGTGGGGTATGGGCTGGAGATAGATGGGAGGACTTTTGGAAAGGCAATCGTTCACTCCGTGAGGGTGTAGCGTATATACTGCTGGACCCATTCGCTGTACTGAGAGACATGTTGGCAAGAGGTGAGGTAAGCCTTCCAGAAATGTTGAAGAAGCTCGGGGTCGAACTCAGTGATTATTACGGCCAGATCACTGATAGGATAAACGACGGCCCAAGAACAGTCGATAGGACTGTAGAGAGCGGCGTCGGCAGATACGAGCTGGCTGTTCGTCGCGGGCGACAAAGACGGTATTGGTAGAATGATACGAAGATGCGTGGTAATATTTTGACTACCTTTCGATCATTTCCAGATGCATTTGTGTCAAGAAATTCGATTGCTCACACTTCGCTGTCTGTCCCGATTCATGTGACACCGTATTCATTAGCTTTGTCAAAGATTCAAGTTCTTAAACGGCTTGTATTCTTCTTATTTACTCGTGAATACATTTATTTCAAGTCTTCTGACAACCACTGCACATGTGTGTAAGCTTTCCACAGCTTACAACCGTTCCAATACATTATTTGGAGACTGTACTACAGTACTATCATGTCATAATGCATAACGCTGGGACCGCCTCAAAGGCTATGCATTTATGAGATTTATGCATCTTGAGAATTGGTCACACCATGTGACAACTGTGACTCAGCTAACATCAGTCCATCGTGACATTGAAAAACCTAGCAAAAACCTGCAAAAACCTGCTTATTTCGACATTTATGTAGCTACCGAGCTTGAATTAAAGTATCCGACATAAATTGTACACTGTATTTCATCTGCATCCGCCTCAGCTGAGCTCGAAAACCATGTAAGCACTGAGGGAGCTCAAGAGAAGAGTTAGTATTCCCATACTTCACGGACTGCCACTCAAGCTTCTCGCAAAGTGCAATAACTTCTGTAATTGAGCAATCACCATCGGAATCCTCATTCTCATCGTATTCCGAGTCCTCAATCTCGAGTACCTCACCCTGCTTCTTTGCAATCTCGCGCTGTACTGTGGCAACAATTTTGGCATCACCACCTTCAAATCTGTATGCCGAAATCGGGATCCTCGTTCTCCTCGACGGGATCAAGTAAATATTCGATGGTTGGTGCACATCCAAATATCTGCTTGCAATGTACCAGCTCATTTACAGAATTCACGAGCTCAGCTTCTGCAGCAGCCAATTGTGGGTTCAGTGCACAGCGCAAGGATAACTTGATGGTGAGTCCGGGAAGGCAGATCACTGATGCAAGCTCATCAACAGCTTCTTGTGCCTTTGTAATGTTTTTGGTGCATTTTTATGAGATGGATACCTGGGTTTACAGACATAAGGCTGAGGCTTTTCACGAGGTTTATAGCAGGGAGGAGATTTAGGCATCCTATAAGTTGCTGGACAATCTCTTTTGCTGCTCCAGAATTTAACATTGCTTGATTCCATTCAACACTGATCACAGTAGTCTAGCCAACATGCTTAAATTGCCCAAAAATAGCCCTGCCATACTGCATATCTTGGAATTGGGTTTATGCATTATGCATTATGTGTCATGACCTGTTTCCGGACCTTCCGACCTTTCCTCTAACCCCTCCCAACAGTCTACAATGTGTACCAACCTCTCTGCCCAACTCTCCCATTCCCTGGGACTCCCAGTGCTTGCCCTGGCAAATCCTGCACTTCTCTGGCAAATCCTGGTACTTCCCTTGCAGGCCCCGGCACCCTTCAATGACTACCATAGGCTCTGGCACCCACTCTTTGGCTTCCACCTGGGCCCCATCACCTCTTGGGTACTCCCTACAGGCTCTGTTACCTCCCTGGTCCTCCCTGTGGGCCCTGCCAGTGACTCAGACAACTCCTTCCTCCTATGGTTCATCCATCAACAACCTGCATCAACACACTGCCATGACTGCCTGACACATCAGAGCCAACAAACTGGCTTTCTTGCATGGCCCCACCAAGTCCCATATTCAACCCCAGAGGGTCCTGGAGGAAGTCCTCCAAGCAGTATCTAAGTTGTAAGGTAGTACAGGTTAGAGTAGTCTTGATATTACCTATGTTTGTGTCTATTTTCTATCTTGTTGCTCCAAATCTCTGTTTTTATTATCTCCATCTCAATCTCTACCCATTCTCATTCTCATCTTGTCTTGTCTTGTCTTGTCTCTCTCCTCTCTCCTCTCTTGTCTTCTCTTAACTTTCATCTCTCTCTCTCCTTTCTTGTCTCTGGTCTTGACTCCATCCCTGTAAGTCAACCCTAAAACCCCATTCACCCACTTGGACCAGCTGAGCCTCCTCTAGACAGCCCTGCTGCATAGTAGCTGCCCAGCACTATGTGCTCAACTCCCTTGCACTTGCTCCCCATCCACACTAATTCCAGCACCTCTCTAGAGACTCTTGGATTTGCTTGGACCACTCCCCAGCCCTGCATTCACTGTCAGGTTCCGCTGACCATGGGGGCTCAGCTGCACTGGGCAAATCCTTACTAGG
>JABFYK010000253.1:0-17735 GCA_018849495.1 Termitomyces sp. T123_Mx157
GTAAATGGCCTCGACCTCCGGACTCCCTGCACGCAGCCTTCTACAAATATGACCAACGGATAGCCCTGGGTCGAAAGTACTTGTGAACAAAAGATGGGGGGCCTACGATGAGTGGGAGGCCCGGAATAAAGGAAACAAATGACAGTCCCCTGACAATGTACTGGACTGGCCACCTGCTTTCTCCTGCTCTATTCTCATTGAGTATTAGTCACCTGTCTGTAAGGGGACCAGTCCTCAGACCGTCCCAACTCTAGTTCAGCTTAGTTTGTGAGTACTGGTGGCACCTGATCTATTATTGTTATCTTATCTGATCCTAATACTACTGGACCAATTAGTCAATATGTCATAGTTATTGGCCTCTGCTTTGTCATATAGGTTGTAGTCAGTGGCCTCCAACTTAGTCATGCTTAGTCATACTTAGTAATCCTGTAGTATATAAGGCAGGCTTGGGGCTAGACTAGCCCCAGCCTGAACAATAGCATGATTCATGGGCTTATTCATTGTTCCAGACTGTGAGCTCAGCCAGTGATGCCTCCTTGTTTCTGCTTCACCCTCTACCTTTGTCCCTTGTCACCGCTTGTCCCTTGCCCACTGCGCTCTATGCCAGCTTGCTTGTTGCTCACCTTCTGACAGGTGATCAGATCATGAGTGGCTGCTCTGCCTTGGACTTTCCATGGCCAACGTCCCCTCATATTGCCATAGACATTGGACTCTATCTCCTTTTGTCATATTGATTACTCATTGATTACTCATATTAGTCAGAGTGCTTAGCATACCTGGGCCACTTACCATATACAGTATTAGTCATAGCACAGCCACAGATTCAGTATATAAGCTGGTCACAAGGATAGAATATCCTTTGACCAATCAATAATAGTATCTTCCTGGTCTATCCACTGATCAATTGTGAGCTCCCTAGCATTGTCCAACTCTGTCTCTGCCTAGCTTCAACTCTTGCCTGCCACTTGCCTGTGTTGGCACTTGGTCACTGCTTGCTTGTCTCTTGGCTTTTGCGTTGCATGATAGGAGTATCCTGCAGTGTTGAGTGTTCCCTCACAGCAATAGATATATTTGATTCTACAGACAGGAAAGTGAAACAAATAGCACTAGGTAATGGGGGCATACAGGTCATCTGTTGCCTCTTTAAAACTCCTCCTCTGGCTCTGAATCATGGACAACCTCAGTGGGCAGAGTAGGTATGAGAGCATCTGGAGAGGGGGCTCATAACACATCCCAGGCTGCTAAGAGCTGGGCAAGCAGCTCCTCCTGCTCTGAGAAAGAGAGGTAACATATTTCCAACTGAGGACAATAATGGGCAAAGTAGTCAGCCTTTCCACAGCATTGACATAACAAGGGGGTGGAGGACTGTTGGCAGGAGGAATCAACATCCATAGGAGCTCCCTGGGGTAGAGGACATGAGAGAACAGCTGGAGGTCTCAAAGGGAGAGGGCAGCAGTCTTGGCCAGGTCAAGGGGGAAGAACTCAGCTCAGAAATCCTTCTCAAAATCTATCCAACTAGCAAAACTCTCTACTCCTCCAGGATGCTGGAAGATGATGATGATGATCCATTTTGTTTTATTAAAGATTGATTTTATATGTGAACAATAGTGTCCTAGGTCCCATGCTACAGAAGAGGAATGGTAATTATAGACATGCCTAACTAGTTCTCCAGTCTGATTGCTTTTTAGCTGATACTGGTTATGCCTTGTAGCTACTTTACTACAATTTGACTTTGTCAGAGTTCATACTACTTCCCACTGTTTAACCCCCTAATCATGCACTGCTGATGTGCCTTCCCAATATCTTAACCTGGCTATTCTCAGCATGGCTTCCTGGTGTTTGGTAGGTGCCTGGACTTAGAAGCCTGTCAGCCCAGCTCTGGCCTCCCTTTGAACCCTAAACCCCAGTGATGGCTCTCAATTGAACCACCCCCTGTTCCCAGATGCTATTTTTGGAGTATGAAATTTCCAGGAGAATTGGACCTCAGAGCTCTTGCCCAGCAAGGAGTTGGCCTGGTCAGGCCAATTGGCCCACCTATAAGGTGACTAAAACCAATCAGATGTGCAATGCATAGGTCAAAGCCTAGCCCATCTTCATATAGGAGGTGACCCAGGCAATTTTGAGGGCATCAGAGGCAAAGGCTTCACCACTCAGCTGAATATAGGTGATACAAGACTGGAGGAAACATTCCTCAACCTTATGGTTCCCATCAAAGACATCAAGGAGCACAGGGCAAGGAAGTTTGGAGTAAAAAGCCAAGAGGTCTGAATTAGGGGCCAAAACAAACCTTCCTGCAGCTGCTAGGGGTGTAGGGGGAGTGGTAGGAGCAAGGGGGGGGGGTGTTCCAGAAGGGTTTGAAGGGAGAGGAACAAAGCTTCAGTAGTTTGATGTAATCCAGTAAGTTTGGCAGTGTGGGAGGTAAGGAAAGCTTGGGTAAGTTGGACCTGTGTTTCTAGAGCCAGCAGGTGGCTCCAGGCTTCATCCTGGGGGCTCAAAGTGTCAGGGGGAGGTGCTGGAGGGGTTGGTTGGGTCATAGGAAGAACACAGGGACTATCAGAGCACTGGTGGAGGAGAGACCTTCTAGTTGCTTCAAATCCTTGAAGCAACAGGCACAATTGCAATGAATACTCAAAGCAATGGCAGAGGAGGCTCCCAGACCAAAACTAGAAACTTGTTCTGCTGTAAGGGTGACCTCTGGAGGCTGTGGCTAAGTCACACAACTGGTAGAGGGAGATCCAAAGTCTATTCAGTACTGTACAAGAGTCTATGGTCATAACTACTCACCTGGCAGAGGGAGATCCAAAGAGAACAAGTCTAAGGAGCTTCCTGGCCAGGTGTCATGCTTCAGAAAAACTTCTAACCCTAACCCAAAGGTACAAACTCCAGAAATTCCCATAACTCTGGAGATTGTACCAAAAATGAAAATCCACCATAAACAGCCTTGATCTCCAGACTCATGGCATGTGACCACATGAGAATATGATCAAATATAGAGTCATCCCCTTACAAGGATGGGGTGCAACAGGCTAGAGAGAAGCATAGGATAGTTCAACTCTATTCCAGGCTTAGTCTGAGGATAATCCACCATTCTAGCTCATCTGACATACCACCTGTCATGCCCTACACCTTTCTGTCCCCATTAGTCACCTTCCATGAATCACATGCTTGGACCTTATTCAGTATTGATTAATTGTTAGCCCAGCTTTCATACATACTACTGACAGATGAAGTAGTTATGTTAGTCATCATTTCTAGCAATGTAGTATATAGGACAGTCTGCAGGATAGAATATCCTCAGACCAAACAATAGCAGTGTTTCTCAGGTCTATCCACCAAACTGACTGTAAGCTCCCTTAGTGATGTCCAACTCCCTTTGGCCTTTGCCTCAATCCTTGCTTGACTCTAATCTGTGTTAGTGCCCATTAGACTCTTGCTTGTTTCTCTGCACTTGGCCTTGTGGGATAGGAGTATCCCACATTGTTGAGTGTTCCCTTACAGAAAAACTACAAGGTCCAAGAAAAGTCAAAAAGGAACTTACTTCAATCCTTTCCCCCCTTCCGGGACTCTCCTCCCCACCTCTGCCACTACCAGCTCCACCTTCATCTGCAACACTACTAAGATCCAAATCTCTGCAAACTCTGGCAGGGGCTCTCCCACATCCATGACCACTTCCTACAACAACCCTGGGAGAATGATGTTCCTCTGTCAATGCCCCACCAATAGCTGCTCCATATGCCACACCTCCTGTTTCAACTCCAGAAGAATATGCCAGGGCATACAGTCCAGGCTGTCCTGGGCTAACACTAGCACTGCCAAGGCCCCATGCAGAAGGATTTGGTGCTCCTAGATTCAACCTGCTAGAATAAGTGAGTAGAGCCAGGCATGAAAGGGAGAGAAACTTATGCATTAGGTTGGTCTGCCTCACAGATGCTTTGTTTGACAACCACCCTTCTTGCCATCTCCAAACCTCCCCCTTCACCTGTGGTGCCTCAACATCCAGAACCCTCTGCCTCTCCCCCACTTTTTCCACAAAGCTCTCCTCCAACTGCTCCACCTGCTTCTGTAGCCCCTGGACCTCTAGAGCCCACTCCATGGCCATCCAAATTGCTGCATCCTGGTCCTGCCATGCCATGTCCCTTTCTCTCTGTGCCACATCTTGCTCCTCCTCTGCTCTCCAGAGTGCCCTGTCTCATGCCCCCAACTGCTCTGCCAAATTCTCTACTTTCCTGCACAGGAGCAAGTCTGCACTCCCAGGTCCTACTAATGTACCTGACTCAGGGAGTACACATGGGGGCTGGGGGGTCTGGCCATGATATCCTCACTCCAGGGCCTCTTACTAGGCCCAGCCTCTAGGGGGCCCTATGCTTTCTCTTGACAACTGATCTCTCCTCCTTATGACCTCTATGTAGCAGGCCCACCTTTCTTGTTGCATAGGTTCCACCTTCCAACACCCAGCTGCTCTCAACCTTGCTCTGCAGCTCTGCACAGGGCCCACCACTCCAACAAAACAGAGCACCTCTTGTGCCTCAAGCAACACAGAAGGCATACAGAAGAGTCCCACTGGGACCCCAGGACTGGCACTTTAAACTCACACTATTTCCCATGCCAGGCACAGAGTGTGCACTAAACAAACAAGTCTGCAGGAGCTTGAGCACATAATTACTCATAACTTACAGGGGCCTCTGTCTGGTACCACTGTAAAGTTGGGAGGCCCTGCACCTGCCCAACTGCCTCTGCAAACTGCTCCAGTATTACATCCACCTGCAACACTTATTGGTCTCCCAAGACAACCTGGATTATCCCTGGCCCCTAGTTGGGACAAGAAAGTTGCCCCAACAATCCTGATTCCCTCACTGGATGATGAACCCCTGGAGGAACCTGCCAGAGCTGGGGGCAACTCTGAGGAAGGTGATCAGCATGATACAGAGTAAGAAACCTTGATACTCACATTAGCAGAACCTTGGGCCCACCTCTTTCCAATCCCAGAAATGTTTGTACTCCATGTGCTGCCCTTCATACTGATCCCAGACCTTGACACAGTCCTCATTGGAGGGAGAAGGGGACAGAGACAAAGAGTAGGCTGAGATTGAGAGTTTGGAGGATGAGGACATAGAGGGAACTGATAGAGCACTGGGGTAGATCTTCTTCTAGTAGATGACAATCCTGCTGTGGCTTCAATTCTCATATCACTGCCATTCACTGCCCCACACCCAATGCATCTAGGGTCTTGTTGCTAGGAGGGTGATGTCACAACCTGCTCCAGGACCTCAAGAACTCACCCAAAGCACCCCTGGCAGCTTGATGGACACACCAACCTTCTCCTCAAACTCCCCCAACCTCCAACCAACCCTGGCACCTGCCCCAGCAAACTCCAACACTTCTCCAGCAAATTTTGGAGCTTCCTCCAATGGCCTCTGTCACTTTCCCAATTCCCACCAAGCACCCAATCAGCCTTGATGCTTCCCCTGGCCTCTGGCATACTTTGCATATGATGGATACCTTAAAATGTGTCACTGTAACTTACTCAGAATGCCCTGACATGTGCCACACCCCCCCATCTGCACCAATGTACCACTATGGTCTGCACCAGTCCAGAGCCAACATCTGCCTCCTTCACACAACTTAGATAAGCCCCACTATCAGACCCATGGTTTCTTTACATTTGTGCCCTGTCTCTATCTTGTTGCTCCATACTCATTTCAATCTCATCTATTTCTCAGTCTTGTCTCTATCTTGTTCATCTCTTGTTTCACCCTTGTCCCATCTCACCTTGTCTTTATCTCATCTTGTCCTGTCCTGTCTGCCTCCACTCTTATCTTCTTCACTCTATCTCCTTCTCATCTCTGCACATCAAATCTCTTCCCCCTTTTACCTCCAATTACCAACCAATCTCTGTGTTTTCATACCTAATTTTATCTACCCTCTCAAATCAGTTCCAAGACCCCCCTAAGCATCTTTGACCCCAATTCTTGCTCCAGGAACTCCATGCCTTACACCTAGTGCTCATCCCTTGTCACACTACTCTGTATACAGCCCCAGAGATTCCCAAACTTGCCCAAACCAAACCTCAGACCCCCTTCTCAGTTTCCCATCTCCAGAGTCCCTCCAAAGCCCCAATTATACATGTAAGACATTGTGTCTGCTTAGTAATGACTTGCCCAGTAGAACTCTACCCCTGTGGTCAGCAGAACCTGACACATGGAAATCTGCACCAGAAGGCTTTAGCAAACCATATGCCCTGCAACTGGAAGCCAAATGGCCAATTCCTCCCAACTGGCTTAGTAAGTGGGTGGTAGCAGCACCAGGCAGTCCCTGGTTACTGGCTCAAAAGTACTAAATCCTGCACCAGTCCACATGACCATAACAAGGTCACATTTGGATTTAAGTTGATTCCTAAGTGTGCCATCCCAGGGCATTGCCTCCCTTGCAAGAGGGGGGCTCAACTTAGGGCACCATCATGTTTTTAGGTGTATGTCTATAGCTTGCACCAAGTGGGACTATGGGGTCATTAGTTCAATTCCTGTGTGTAACACAGCCTTTGGCAGAAAACACTTTAGACACTGCACATGGCTTATTCAATGCTGCTGGTAATCACCACCTGGAGGGGTAAGCATTGGAAGACAGTCACCTGATACCCATGAGGACACCAAGAGGCTCCTCTTTGTAATGATGTCAGGTCATCCTGCACTCTTATTGGAGCTGAAAAGGCACCAGTTGCTGCAATGGAGAATTGGAAGAATTGATGACAATCATGTGAAACTAATGCATCTGCAAGTAGTTGGCACTCTGGATCATCCTGTCAAACAAGATAACATCAGATTGGTGGGACCTGGGGTAGAAATCAGTGAAATAGTATGATAGGGAGTTTGATATCTGCTATACTTAAGAAGGACCAGAGAGGTGGGGTTGGAAAAAGAGGCCTTGGTGTGAGGGGAACACTCAACACTGTGGGATATTCCTATCAGGCAACACAAGAGCTAAGAGACAAGCAGTGGCAAGCAAGTGATAACACAGGGCAAGCGGCGGGCAAGAGTCAAAGCTGGGCAGAGACTGAATCGGACAATGCTAGGGAGCTCACAGTCGATCAATGGATAGACCAGGAAGATGCTGCTATTGATTGGTCAAAGGATATTCTATCCTTGCAACTGGCTTATATGCTACATCCACGGCTATGCTGTGACTAATACTGTATGTGGTAAGTGGCCCAGGTATGCTAAGCACTCTGACTAAGATGAGTAATCAATACAACTAAAGGAGATATAGAGTCCAATATCTATGGCAGGTGACTAATACTCAATGGGAATAGAGCAGGAAAGGATAGGTGGCCAGTCCAGTAAGTCCATAAGGCTAGACCTGAATAGAGTAGAGTTCCCAATGTAGGGTTGTCCCCTTACATCACCCCCCCTCAAGGTTTGTTGACCCAACAAACAGCTATCTTCATCCCTGATAAGGCCAACTGCAATGTGCAGTGGCTAGTGGTGGCCTGTAATCACTCCCTGCAGAGTAGTGTCTAGAGGCATATTGTATTATCAGGGTTGATGCTTCAGGCACCAGAGTAGAGAGAGTCATAGGAGAAGTCATGTCCATTTCCAGAGCTGGAGTAGCCCCAGTGTGAACACTCAACATCAGCAAGCCTGGAGGGAGAGATGGGTGTTGCCAGGTAGGAGAGGAGGTAGAGGCCAGGGCGGGAGCAAAAGAAACCCTGCGTTGATCACTAGAAGAGTGTGTCAAGGGCCTGGTAGGAGTAGGGGTGGATGTTGCGGTGTGTCCCAAAGGTGCTAGCATAGCAACTGCCAGCACAATGTTGCCTGAGCGTTGCTTCTGCAGTACATGGACTCGCTTCTTAGCTATCCACTTTCCAATAACCACAAGGGCCTCTCCAATCTGCTGATTGGAGCCCCTGATAGAGACAAACCAGTGGTCTCCTCTAGCCGAGCCAACTGTAAAGGCAGCTAGGCAGGCACCAGAGATGTCAAGGGCTTGTTTAAGGCCCTGCCCCTGGTGACCAACCATGTGCACAACCAGAGAGTTGGGGAGCTCAAGTGCGCACTCGAAATGTGGGGTGTGACCATCTGTAGGAGGGAGGTCCTGAGCAAGGGGGATGGTGAGGGGAGTATTAGTAGTAGGGCACGATACACATTGGGGGATCCAAGAGGTGGTCATGATAGAAGGTTTTGTGGGAGGCTTGGGCTTGGGCTGCCCAGGAGAAGCTGCCCATGTGGCCGATCCCTTGGGAACTGAGCAGCTACCCATACTAGGCTGCAAAGCTGTTTGGGCAGCAGCCACAGTGGCCTGGGGAGTGGGCATATGAGCAGCCTCAAGTGCTGCTAGCCTGCTTTTGAGTCCTGCAACATGAGTTAACAGTCTCTGTATAGAATCCATGGGATTGGGTGAAGGTGTGCTAGCAGGGGAGAATGACATAGAGCCTGTAGAGCTTAGAGTGAGGTCAAAAGTAGGTGGTAGGTTGGATGTCATGGGCTAGAGATGTGGACAATGTAGGGACTGATCAAGCTGTGAGGGGAATGCTCAACACTGCGGGATATTCCTATCAGGCAATGCAAGAGCTAAGAGACAAGCAGCAGCAAGCAAGTGATAACACAGGGCAAGTGGCAGGCAAGAGTTGAAGCTGGGCAGAGACCAAATCAGACAATGCTAGGGAGCTCACAGTCGATCAATGGATAGACCAGGAAGATACTGCTATTGATTGGTCAAAGAATATTCTATCCTTGCAACTGGATTATATACTACATCCATGGCTATGCTATGACTAATACTGCATGTGGTAAGCAGCCTGGGTATGCTAAGCACTCTGACTAAGATGAGTAATCAATATGACTAAAGGAGATATAGAGTCCAATGTCTACAGCAGGTGACTAATACTCAATGGGGATGGAGCAGGAAAGGACAGGCAGCTGGTCTGGTAAGTCCATAAGGCTAGGCCTGAATAGAGTGGAGTTCCCAATGTAGGGTCATCCCCTTACACTTGGCCAGCTTCATAGCTGTACAGCTCAGAAGTCATGCAATGAGTACACTGGCTTTGGGCATGTGGGGGTTTAGTTAATGTGGGACTTATTGGAAATATCATCTGGCTTGGCCCAACAAGTGTAAAAATGGATGGGAAGAAATGTTAATGATACATATCATGGGACTTAATTGAGGGTAGTATGAACTATGCTTTGATCAAACTGTAGTAAAGTGGCTACAGGGCATAACCAGCACACCTGAAAGTGTCCAGCCAGAGTATGAGGAGGATGTAAATCATTTCCATGAATAGTGCAGCAATACTATCAATGGTAACTCATGTATTCATCACTGGATTAAAGGGGAAGGGGAAACCCAGACCACCATACACACACACAAGTGAAGTTAGGTCTGGGACTTGTCATTGAGTCAGAATATTGAACACCTAACTGAACAAAGTGAGGTTTCATCTGGGATTTAGCAAGAGCTATGGTCTGTGCCTTTGGAGGGGCTCCTTGTTCAGCTCCTAGTGGCTTGGGATGCTGCTTGAGCCCCTTCTCCAGATGCCTCTACACTTGCACCTCCTGTTGAAGGCAGTTCAGAGCCAGAGGCCTCTCTGGTAGAGTCTGAGGAGGATTTTCAGAAAGGCAGCAGATGTTCAGTATGCCTCTGTTGCCTGATGCAAATTGTTTTGCCTCCTTCTCCATAGTTTTCAAGCTATCTGTTGCTGCTCTCAAAACTATGCCTGAAACATACTGCTCCATAGATCCTACTCCTGACTCCCTGCCTGGAAATGCCATCTACTCCATCAATATATAGTTGCCTCCACTCCTTCTACTAGTTCTCTAAAGCTACAGAGAGAGTATCCTTGTCAAGCTTGTCACTGTCCAGAATGGCATTTTGAATTTGATGGATATAGTCCTGAGAAAACCAAAGACTCTCAATATGAGCCTCTGGGAGTAGTCCATCTTCCTCGGAATTCTCTGAGGGGTACACCTTCTGACCATCAGTACAATCATCTAAGAAAGCTTGTGCATTTGCATAGGCAGCAGTTGGTATCTGTCTCATCTTAGTTTTTAATATCAATATCATTTAATCTTGATTCTTCTTCCTCAATATCTCTATCAACAGCAGGCTACTGAGTGTGAATATCAGGTACAGAACAGCCTGGGATGGACTCTTGATATCCAGGCACTGTAGAGTCATGTTCAAAGAGGCATGTCATCTTGGCCAGCAGAAAGCTATAAACAACACTATCTATCAGATAACAATAATATGTAGCTCAATCATATTACTAACCAGACAAGCCCATTTTCTGAAACCATGACCCTCCTCAATACTTTCCCCATCATCCGGGTGCTGTTTGCTACTATAAGCCTTGATTCTAGCATCTGTCCTGTGTTGTGCAGCCAATCAGAGTATGACATGTCATTCTGCTTTTGCATCTATGGATGGTTACAGTGATTATAGACTGTTTTTCTTGAGACAAGAGCACTATGACAGGTCATACACCAGCACAGCTTGTAATCTGAGCTATCCATAGCAGTGAACACAAAAGAAAGGTGTAACAAAGATGGAATGTTGTCAAGCTACTTTCTGTGTAATCAATATGTGATTATCATGCAATTATCATGCAATCATTGTGCAATCATCACATAATATGTTCAATGGTATCACTTGCATTGATCTGATCATGAGTCGGGGACTGGCGCTTGCTTGTCGCCGCTAGGATCTATATCAAGGTGTATCAAATCACAAAGATCCTCGGCTATGCCTCACTATCTCCCGCCTAGTCCATCTTTTTCCAAGCCGCTGCCGAGCTTGAAAGCCCCCCTCTCCCCCGGTTGACCGGGCTCTGGATAATCCTGCAGCGAACTAAAGCACCGCTCGGAACGAGCCCCAAGACAATAAACTTTTGCGTAAATGGCGATGTTAAAGGTATACCTGGACCTCAGGTGGCTTTCTTAAGACGATATAAGGCTGCTTAATTCCCGTGATATGGTTGAATGAATGTAGCTACGAACCAGTTCGAGTTTGCTGTTGGCCGAATTGAATCAAAAAAAAGCAACTAGCTGATCACTAGCCAGAGGGACACACAGAAAACTTAGAGTTGTCAATTGTGAGATTCACAGATACTGAGCGCTGACTCTGTTAATCTCTGCTTAGGCTTACTGACCTCGGTACAATGACACCAGAAAAGTCTCTGAATCATGCAATTTATCTTAGTCGGAAAGAAGAATCCTCTACCAGTAAGGAACGGTTGAAATAACCAAAATAATATGTAATCATCATCATCTAGGCACTTATATCGATAATATGTTACACATTGGGTATAGCCGGAATATTTCGTATCCTGTATGTCCATTGTATGGCCCAATGCTTGATCTTCCTGGAAATAGGGAGATTTTCATCAATATCGAGAACTGGAGACCGCAGCTGTTTCTCGCTCAGTCCTTCAACAATGTTCTCGAAGCGAGAGACGACATCAGTCATAGATGGTCTCTTTCGGGGATCCGAGTTGGTCATATCATTCACTAGTTCCCTCATAAACTCGAAACCTTTCTTTGGTTTTCGGAAAGATCTCCGACCCTGTGTAATCTGTGTTCAGTAAGAGTACATAGAAGTACTGAAAAGCGTACATCAAGATAGTCCTGCCTAACAGAGTTGCCGATGCAGTAAACATCCACAGCAAAAGGGTCACAAGGGGGTGCATTAAGGAGGAGAAACTCGGGAACCGATTTGTCCCCGCCCCAAGGAGGTTGCCGGAGGTGGGGTGCATCTTCGGGACAATATACTCCAGATAAATCAAAATCTATGAGATAGTACTTCACTGGTTTCTTTGTACGAGAGGAAGAAACCGATACCCGCCCCCTAAAGTCAAGTCGCATAAATCTTTGCGCTGGGTGTGGTGGGACATTGAATAATGAGATTGTTCCCGCCATGAGATTGTCCGTTTTGCAGTCCCTAGAAAGAAAGGTAAAGTCGACGTCTGAACACATGATATTCCGTCGCACCCATGAACAACGTTGTTCTCATGCATAAATCTTAAGCCCTGGAAAATAAATCAGCTAGGTGATAACGAAGATCAGAGCGGAAAGACGATCACCTCAAAGATCTGCCTAAAGTAGTCAACGACCTCACCGATGGTTTGGAAGGATGGATAATTCGTTTCAAGTAGATATGGCATGACAATGAATGCTGTCCGTGTACCTTCCGGCGGGTCTATAACTTCTATGAATGGCACACAATGGTTCTTTGGATGTGCTGCTAACGCTCCAGAGGAGAAATATCTGCCGATCGAAATCTCGTGTTCCTTTGTATCGATATTGACGTCCTTCAGCACAACAAGAGTTCCGTCGGCACGAGTTGCATCTAGAATTTTGCCGTGCTTTCGAAATAGATACTCCTGACTCTTCTCTCCCGAAGAATGACAAGACTTACTCGACTATACTGACCATCTTCAAAATCTGTAAAACCCTTGGATGTACTCTTTTGCTTCTTCCAAGATAGCACCCTGTCGGGATTATAGCGTTCTCGTAGCGTATAGCCATGGTTCTTTAAGAGCTTGTAGTGATCGCGCCAGAAGATTTCTCCTGGAGAAAGGTCCCCAGGTTCAAAGCCTTCTTCGAGTCTGAAGTCGCGGGGGGGCATAGTGGGGTAGCAAGCAGGAGCGAACTTGCCGACAAAGGTCACCCGTTATAGTTGCAAGTGCTTGTGGACAACTTACAAGAAGACCATTGTCACGGGTTAAATGTTGAAAACACTTTGACCCGTATGTAACCAACTCCGGCAAGATCACATCTGATCAATTCTGGATCTAAGATCCATCCAAGTACATGGTATCCAAGTTGTTGGAATCGCCGATAACCTCGAATGTCAGGGGTGGCCAACAAATGGCCACCGTCACGGCCAATGGCCAATATCCTTTCTTTCTCTCTCCCTATGTTTCGCTTACCATTCATTATGTCACAATCAACCATTGTCTCCATAACACTTATATACCATACATACAGGACAACACCCTCAGTCACTTATACACGACTGAGGGTGAGTAATCTACACAATCCAGGATGCTACTTATACTAATATCATACCTTAGGATATTGAACTTACGATATCTGCATAGGTACAAATTGAATACAGTCACTTATACATGACTGAGGGATATTGAACTTACAATATCTGCATAGGGTTCTAGCAGGTTATGGACCTTGCTGTCATGCTCTCTGAAGCTCTAGAATAACTGAACCCTACACACTTCACACATCACATTGGGCCCTGAGTCCCAACCAATCACACAATACAGTGTGTCTCTGCCTTGTGTCTATGTGACCGCTTAGCTTTGTTTTTCTCCTTGGAAATAAGGGACCTTGCAACACCTAACCTGCCACAGCATTGATCCCCCCCCCAAAATGTCAACCTCACTGGCCACCAATGCCCGCTACCCCCACATTCGCCCTGCCAAACTCAATGCACATTGGCTGAGCACTATCCCCCCTTTTGATAGGACCACTGGCGAATTTGCAAAGTGGTCCAACAGACTTGAAATCTTCCTTCAGAAAAGCAGCCTAGACAGATATATCTTTGCACCAGACAGCAGACCTGGTCACCTCATCATTGAACCCAGTGAGAGTAAAGAACCTGTCGCACATGCTAACTGGTTGGCAAACAATGACCTCATTGTGGGCATCATTTGCATGGCGGTATCAGAGGCGGAGCAAGAAGGTCTGAAGACTGACAGCACTGCAAAGGAATGCTATGATGCCCTAAAAGCTCGAGCGCAGAGCAAGGGACCTGTCAAGCAAGTAGCTCTTATTTGCAAAGCTCTTACTACCTATGCGCCTGCATCTGACCCACTCGAGACAACTGCCTGCAAGATCTGCGACCTGATCAACAGAGCCTTTGCAATAGGAGTTATAGACAAAGATCTCCTCAAATGTATCACTCTCCTCAACTCCATAAATGACAAGTCTTTCAAGTCAATACAGACTCAAGTCTCTCGCAGACTCGCAGACTTGACCAAAGGCACTCCATACACCTCCACGGACATCAGAAAGCTCTTCCAAACCATAGACAGCCTTGCTACCCTCTCAAAACCCCCCAACATTGACAATGCTCTTGTGGCCAAAGATACAGCTGTCTATCTTTCAGGCCACACTCATGGCCCCGGACAAATCTGCTGCAAGGTCTGCTATACTGCAAAGAAGCCCTG
Organism: Termitomyces sp. T123_Mx157; assembly: GCA_018849495.1. NCBI lineage: Eukaryota > Fungi > Basidiomycota > Agaricomycetes > Agaricales > Lyophyllaceae > Termitomyces > Termitomyces sp. T123_Mx157. Next base: position 14,174 of record JABFYK010000253.1, read on the forward strand.
TTGAGGGCACACCAAACAGTGGTGCGTATGGCCCAGGGGAGGGATGGCAGGCAAGACAATCAAAGAGTTGATAACTGCATGCAAAGCAGCACGAGGAGGAGCAAAACAGACAAGAGGAGGAGCAGGGAACCCATTGAAGAACGGCGTTGCTGTCAAAGGCCTCGATGGCCAAGCCTACATTGTTGACATGTCGAACCTTCACAAAATCCAGCTTGACAATACCACTGTGCCCAAACCAAGTGAATTTGCAGGCATCACATTGACTGAATTCTTTGAATATCAAGGGTTCATGGCAGACATAGACACCACTGAGGACTTTAAAACCTCCATCAACTGGAACAAGTACTCTGCACCTCACTTTGAGTCCATCCTAGCCACGACTGTCATAGCCCCACTAAACCAGGCAGAACAAACACCACTCGTTTTGCTGACAGAGAAACCATTCTATGTCGATTCAGGTGCAACTATACATATATCTCCCTGCATGTCCGACTTCATGACCCTCCAAGCCATTGACCCATGCCCAGTTAGAGGTGTGGGAGGAACCTCTATTGCAGCTGTTGGGATTGGACAAATCCACCTCCACATCCAAGGCAAAGCCAAGATAGTACTTGAAAATGCACTCTATATCCCACAATCAGCTGCCCAACTCATATCTGTCAGCACATTAACTGTATTCATGCACGCGTCCATAACCTTTGATTTCAAAGGGGTAACTATCCTCAACCAGAATAGTGGCATTCTCCTAGCTTCTGGACTGCTGATACCTGGCAGACAACTGTACACTCTTGACCTACAAGACGCACTCGCAGAACACATGCTATCCACACAACATCTAGTAAACCTAGACACATGGCACTGGCAACTTGGGCACACCAACTACCAAGTTGTCGTGACTATGGCGTGTGCAGGCCTGCTCCCAGGTATGCCCTCTGCTTCCCTACTTGCTTAGCCAAAATGTGACCTCTGCATGCTTGGAAAGCAGACACGTACACTAGTACCCAAAGTAAGAGAGGAAGGGCGTAGAGCAGTGGAGAAGCTACGAGTAATCTGGATAGATCTGGCAGGACCCATGAGTGTACAATCACGTACTAGAAATAAATACATCATGGACTTAGTCGACAATTTCTCAAACATGGCTTGGTCAATTCCCCTGAAAGCCAAAAGTGACGCCTTTGCAGCTCTGCAAGCTTGGCAGAAAGCAAGGGAGATTGAGACAGGAAACAAGATTGGCACATATTGGACAGGGCACGATGGGAAACTCGACAGCAGTAAGATGGAAACTTGGTTAGCGTCCATGGGTACAAAATAGGAATTCGGAGCACCTTACACATCACAGCACATGGGTTGAGTTGAGAAGATGCATAGAACCTTACAAGGGAAAGCAAGAACCATGAGACTAGCTGCAAAATGTCCAAATAACCTCTGGGATGAGTTCTACATGACAGCTGTGCACCTTCACATGAAAACACCCACAAAATCCTTGAACGGAAAGACACCGTATGAAGTGTGGTACAACCGAGCACCTGACTACTTCTACATGTGCAAAATAGGCTGCAAAGCCTTTGTACTCATCCTGAATCAACACGATCCAAAGATTAATAGTTGAGCCGTTGAATGTACCCTCATTGGATATGGGCAAAACTCAAAGACATACTGCTGCTACAACCCGAGAATGCAAAAGGTCTACAACTCATACCACGTCAGGTTTCTTGAACGGCATGATGGTCACCCTATATCAGCACTGCCAGTGGACAAAGGAACTATGCAATCAGAAGAACTTACCTCCATCAATCAGATCAATGATTCAACCACAGATTGCCCGTTTGCCACAGATAATGACAAAGATAGGCCTAATGCTTCACTCCCCGCACCACCTGATTCCCCAGAAGCACACAGGGAGGAACCAATAGCTGAAAACCACCAAGAACTTCAACGATCCAACCACATTCGAATCCCAACTGCTAAAGCAAACCCCGAGAATCAAGACCCAACTCGACTTGAGCGAGCAGTCCAGGAATCGCGCAATGCAGGCAAATGTATCCAAATGGCAAGGGCAGAAAAGCGAGCACATCAGAATGTAGAACAGGACATGCCCCCGCAAAACATCATGGCAAACAACAACCCACCTGAACCTGACTTCGCCAATGTCACAATGCTTGACAAGATTGAACAACTCCTACTTACCGCAGAATCACTTGAAAACCCAGTACATATTGACCTTGAGGACAAACCTTGCACCTGGAAGGAAGCACAACTTTCAGCTGATGCTAAACATTGGGAAGAAGCATACTGCAAGGAGTTGAAGTCATTAAGAGAGATGGGAGTTTGGGAACTGGTAGACAGAACAGATGTACCAGCAGGACAGAAAGTCAGGAAAGGACGGCCTGTATTCAAGATCAAGTGGGACAAACATGGGAAAGCCATCAGATTTAAGGTGCGACTTGTATTCAAGGGATACAAACAAGTGTACAGTCACGATTACACAAAATCCACTTCACCCACAGCACGCATGGAGTCATGGCATATCCTACTACACTTGGCAGCCACAAAAGGGTGGGATGCCACGCAGATTGACGTCAAGACAGCCTTCCTCTATGGTCTACTACCTGATGACAAAGTGCAGTACATGGAACAACCTGAGGGCTTTGAAGAACCAGGGAAGAAGGACTGGGTATGTCAATTAGTGAGGGGGCTTTATGGTATGAAACAAGCTGGGCACATCTGGAACCACACACTCAATGACAACATGGTGTCATGGGGGTTTACCCATTTACCTTGTGAATCGTGCATTTACTACCGCAAATCGGACTTGGGAACTACAATTGCAGCCGTACATGTTGACGACTTCTTGTCTATAGCCAGCAGCAAAGAGGAGAACAAACAATTCAAGGATCAAATGCGCAAAGTGTGGACTATATTCAACTTAGGCCTTCCTAAATTTGTAGTAGGTATAGCAGTGGAATGGAGCCCAGAAACATCGTCTGTCCACCTATCCCAGAAGGCCCTTATCGACAAAATTGTACTACAGTTTGGCCAGAAAGATGCGAGCCCACTATCGCTCCCAATGCACCCAGGCCTCAAACTATGAAAGATCGACAGATCCACACTAAGCAAGGATGAACAAGCCACAATACATCAAACACCATATTGCCAGCTTGTTGGCTGTCTCCTCTATGTTGTGATCTCAACCAGGCCAGACATTGCTTACACAGTACAGCAACTAACGCAATATGTCGATTCCTGTGCCACAGTTCATTGGAACACAGCAATACGACTTGTGCGGTACCTAAAAGGAACTCACAATCTCAGGCTAACATTAGGGGGCAATGGGAATCCTACAAACCTGATAGGCTTTACGGATTCAGACTGGGCAAACTGCCTCAACACCAGACAAAGTATAGGCAGATATGCTTGGAGCTTGGGAAGTGGCGTCATATTGTGGGCAGCCCACAAACAAAAGACAGTAGCCACCTCATCATGCAAAGCCAAATATATGGCTGCTTATGAAAGCGCTCAGGAGTGCATATGGCTACGTGCCCTGCTCAAAGGTATTGGCTAT
>JABFYK010000254.1:0-17683 GCA_018849495.1 Termitomyces sp. T123_Mx157
CGTGGGTTATATCAAATCAACAAAACCCTCCCCCTCCCCCTCCCGATGATCGTTTACCATCATCCATCCGGACATCTCGCCCCCTTCCTGATCATTTGCCATCGCCTGCAAGGGCGCCTCGTCCTTTGCCGGACCCTCAAGTGCATGCGCAGTACCACCAGCTTCGCATGACCAACGCAGACCTCACTACTGTGACTCCAGAAGATGAAGAGGAATACATGAATATCGACCCAAAGTTTCCTGGGATGGAATCTGGCTTCCTCACCAAGGGCCTTGGTCGAGGTCGGGCTCCAACCACTAATCAAACCGCCGCTGATGCAAATTCAGAACGAGAACGTGGTTTCGTCGGAGGCTTCGTGAGCGGCTTGAGGCAACTTCCGAGACTTGTTCTCAAGTACCGTAATTTTGGTGAAAAACGGATGTACTTCAGACGGACTTATGGTAGCGGAGGCACTATCACAAACGGCACTATCACAAACGGCACCGATACAGTGAATACTCTTCCACTGTATGCTTCAAACCCTCCTACTCCCGTGGCAGGTCCGTCTAATACTCGGCGCGTCGAGGCACTGGAGATGCCTGTTCCCCATCCCGTCGAGCCACCTGTTCTCCCTATACTAGGCCCTTGTCTCAGTGAGCAGGGACGTCACCCCAGCTTTCGCCTTTTACTTCCATCGGCAGAGGCTGTTGAGCGAGAGCATACCATAGGGCCCCTTCTCGATACACCGCAGACCAATCCCCTGCACCAATAATACCTGGCCGTAATTCCAATGCAGTACCGACTTACGATCTCCCTGATCCGGAAGAATACCGTGCAGAAGAACCCAGTCTACCTCTCCCAGCATCTACACCAAATCGACTCTCAAACAGCCCGAGTCTGAACCCCCGAACCCCTGCGGCTTCCATCCCTGTAGAGGCTCAGTCTCAAAACCCCGTGTTTGCTCCTCCCCCTCCCACATCAGATTACCTTAAGATGATGTCATCATCACGTTTCCCGGGAACGATGTCCACATCGCTCAACACGGAGCCTTCATTCTCCTCCCAACTCAGCCCGGTGAAAAGCTTCTTCGTCAAGCTGTATCGTCTCCCATGGATTGCACCAGAACGAGTGACTGAGGACTATCGCCCGGGTGGTGACATGAGACACCATGCCAGTAGCGGTATCAAGAAACCCATGACCTCGTGGTACAGGGGCAAACCAGGCGTGGTCCTCTCTGTCAAGAATGGAAGTGGCGAAATCGACTTGCTGAGCTCAAACAGTAGTTCCATACGGTCAAGCACAGGTACCTCCTCCACACCCCTTTCATCACCGTCTCTCCACGTCCGTCATCGATCGTCTGATCACCAACAGACTCACTACCGAGAGCACCGTCATCGTACACGAGACCGTAGCAATATAAACCGTGATCACAGTCGGTCACGCCATCGACGGAACACAGTTGTCTCCACGACTGACATCCAGCCGCAGACTAACAGCCCCATGATCCCTGCTGTGTATCCATATCCCTATCCCTTTCCAATTGCATATTCTATACTCCAGACATCGCTACCACCACCACCTCACCGCGCGCAATCTCAGTCTACACCCCGTGGCCCACGACCTCATCATACCCCAACATATCCCCACGGATACGTGCCATATCAGCTATCCCCACCGCCTCCTCCAGTGTTTGTCATGCACTCTCCGGCGCAGAGCGCGAGCTCAGTAAAAGGTTCGCATGCGCTGGCACAGGTTATGCCGGTGTACGTACCATCCATAATTCCTGGAGTTACACCAACCGCATCCCCTCCACCTGCCGCTTCCTCTCCAGCTTCTCTTCCGGCAGGAGAGGCGGTCCCGGCCAGATGTACTTGATCAAGTCAAATCACGCTAGATCAGGTCTTTTGCAGACTCATGGTTTCTAGTATCGATTCACCCCTCTAATTTATTCCACTATTTTATTTGCTTATTCCGTCCGTTCTTCAGAACGGTGCCTCACGGTTTCTCCCGCCTTCCTCAATTAAGATACTTATTTTGTATATGTTGATTGTTCCTGCCAAACCAAGTTCTTCTGTTGCGATATGAAAACAAGTGACCTTGGTTACGGTTAAATGGTGCGAATGAATTATCACGTCTCCCTACCACCAGCTGTCACATCTAACACATTTAAATTATAAAGAACTGAGTCCTCGGCCATCTTCTTGAATTTTGTATAGAAACTTTAGGAGATGTAATTCGCGATGAGAACTACCTTCCTCACTCGAAATTATCTAGTGGCCTTTTTATTGAAAACTTATTGCGCTTTCCTTATTTCCAGCAAAGCCACACCCTTCCCGTAGCGCAATGACGAACGAGCGCAAAGCACTCCCTGTACGGCATTCCATCTCCTGCAGCATTGATGACGGTTTGAGCTTCGGAAATCCAACCGAAATCGAGAGATCGTTAGAGGCGTTTTATTGACGGGTCCGGAAGTTCGCATCGGTAATTTTGTTCTGTCTTGAATACCGATCCCTTATTCCCGTCCATCCTCCTGGATGACCGCTTTGAGGGTGTCACTGCGCGAGGGTTTCCAAAGAGTGTCGAGGACAAATAGGTGGAGGAGTTACGTCTCACAGGACTGCATAAGGATGACGGAGATTGATTCCAGACCAGATTTCGTCGCTATAAATACCCTAGTAATTGTTCACGGACGGTGTCTCTTAAGCTTCTCTCATAGCGCCGCGCCGACATCCTCTCACTTCGAAGGAACACATACTAGATTGACCCATAGAATCATGGAAGGTCGACTTGATGGTCCGTCGCTGTCTTTCGAACAAAAAGTTCCTTCTCAGGCCCACAAATAGCAGCTGAGGGCGTTCAATTATCGCTCAGCGTAGAGAATGAAGACAGCGACTTGGAGAGTGATGGAGTGCCGTAAGACTCTGAACGGCGTTGAAGCAAAAGGAGGCCTGAGTATTGGTGCATTAGGGAGGAGGTACGAGTAGATGCTACTGTGTCAGCGGAAGAGCTTGTCAGATCATGGCTACGTGTCGCATGAACTAAGCAGAAGGCAAAGGGCTGGCACGGAAGTGACTGAGGATTTGATGCTGCGACAAGGGTACATATATAAGAGTCCGAGGTCATTCTAAAATGAAAGCTTCAGCGTGCGCATGGAACTCACGAAGAGCTTCGTCAGAGAACAAAAACCACATAAACAACCGATATATTCCAAGACTCAGATCATTGCTGAACACGCGCGCTAGGACAATGTTTGTTGGTGGTTCGATCCTACTAAAAGTAGTATGATTAGAAATGTATTACGAGTAAATGTATCTGAACTTCGTCAGCTTTTATGCTCGAAAAGAGTCACAGAGAATCAATAACATTTTCACATTTGTGGAAGCATCTCCGGTATAGGGTATATATGTACATCAGGCCGTATGATACCTCACAATCCAATCACAATTATAGAAATTCGTAAAATTATCTGCTTCATGCAGTTGACTTCTCGTCCAGCGATTCTCTCTAAACCGAGAGTCAGGGTCAATATCTAAACTAGCCATCGGCACTCACTTGAATCTTGTCCTTTGCAATAACCTCTTTGACAGTCTTCCTTCCGACTTCGCGCCCAATCTTCCAGGCAGTGAAGACATGACCTTGCTGGAAAATCTCTTCCACCTCCTCTAGCGTGCGTCCGACAGTCTCGGGGAACATGAAGAAGATATGGATGCAAGCGGCAAAATTGAAAGTTGCGAAGATGAAGTATGTCTTCCAAGCAATGGAAGCAAGACCAGGCGGTACGGCAAATGCTAGTGCAGTGTTGAAGGCCCAATTGGTCGCCGTCGCCAACGACACTGCCTTGCCTCGGACTTTCAAGGAGTACTAGACAACCAGTGAGGACAACTCGGTCACAAACCTCAGGGTGTCTCCCAACATACCAGCTCGGCAGGATAAGTCCACGAGACGGGCCCCATAGTGATGGCGAAACTATAGAACAAACGAGTCAGAATATGAAAAGAAAAGATGGAATCAAGTTCTCTCTATACCTGCAGACGAAGAAGTAAGAGCAGACAATGATTGCCTTGGTAGCGGCGTCATGGCCAGTTACAAGCCAAATCGCTTTTGTTTGATCGTAAGAAATTGAATATTAAAATAATCGGGAAGGACATACTATCACCATCGACTAGACCCCAGTGTCCAAAACGTGCTTGAAGGCCACCGACGAGGCACAGCCAGAATCCCATGAGCAACGTTCCTATAACGAGCATAGGACGACGACCCCATTTATCGATATAGTAGATAGCAGGGACTACGAAACAAGAAACAATACTGAGTGATATATGTTGGGATATGAACACCACTGACATACCAGTGAAGGCGACGTTAAGGACATATTGAACGGACTAGCAACCAAAAAAAAAACAGCGTAAGAAAAAGAACGACACCGCACACGGGCAGAAAACTAACGTCAGCGATCAGATTGCCGCGAGTACCAGTAAGACCTGCACCGCGGAAGACGTAGATAATGTAATACCTGATGGCGAAGTAGAGCTTAGTTCATGAATAAGAACGAATCCAAACAAATAACGTACATCATAACGTTCATGCCGGTTAATTGTGACCACATTTGAAGAGTGCAACCCAACATGACGCGGCGGGGATTGCCAGGTTTCAATAGATCAAGGTACGATTTCGCACCTTCCGTACGTTCATAATACACCTTGAAATGCTGGTTAACATTGGAAAGTGGAGAGAAGAGTGTTGTTCATCAACCTGTTGCTTGATTTCCTCGTACTCTAAAACAACGAGCTCGTTATTCGTGTCTCCTCCACCATGGAGATCGGCCAAGACTTGGAGAGCTTCTTCTTCCCTAAGAATGGTGACTTCGTATCAGACCGAGACCGAGAACAACACGTTTGTCACCCTACCTTCCCTGGTCGAACAGGTAACGCGGGCTTTCGGGGAACATGGTCATACCCAAGCTGAGAATTATGGCCGGGATCATTTGCAAACCCCAAGGAATGCGGAAGGAGGCGACACCATCGATGTACGAGCACCCAAATTGAATGAAGTACTGGATCAGAATACCCCACGTAATTGACCTAATGAAACTTCCAATCAGCGTGTTTTTCATCAGGGAAGGCGTCGTACGTACCATTGTTGAAGGGAAACGATGCGGCCACGAATGGAAGGTGGGGTAATTTCAGACTGATAGATAGGGACGACAGCGCTGGAAAGGCCAACGGAAATTCCGGATACGATACGTCCGACGACAAGCATTCCACGATTCTAGCGAAATGACAGTAGGGCTCACGCGAACACCATGACGTCTGATTGACTACTTACGATCGATGCACACTGGAGAATAGAACCAATGACCCAGATCATACCAGCCAAGATAACGGTTTTCTTGCGTCCAAGCCTGTCCGCCAGTTGCGTCACCAGGAGAGCACCAATTAGAGATCCTGCAGGCATAGCGGCGACCATGGCACCTTGTGCGCCAGGTCCGGGCTACAATGGAACGTGAATTAATTTTGCCATCGCAAAGTTCGAGAGCGATGTACCTTGTTAAATACCCTGAGATATGCGGGATTCTGAAGTAAATGTCACTAAACGCCCAAAAAGTGCGCAATAAAGAAATCTGTCGCTTACACTCAGCACTCCAGACATGGAGGAGATATCCAAACCAAAGAGACCCCCACCGATGCAGGCGAAGGACCCCACCACATACTATAGAATGATAAGTATGTTTACTCTAAGATTGAGAAAGAAGACGTACAGGATTAGATGCTATACGAGCACTATACTGTGGATAGGTCAACGAGTGCGGACAGGAATAAAAACATCACGAGAGCGTACACCCATCTCTTCAAACGCTAAGATCCTGAGAGTTGAAGAAGAGGCGGTAAAACACAAGAAAAAGGCTATCAGATGTTAGATGGCCCTCTTTATAAGTATTTCGGAGCATCATTCATCCAGACCCATGTAACCCGCGAACGGTAGGCGAGGAATGACCTTCATATCAGGGGTCATGGGATACATGAAAAGACATGCTACCGAATGCTTCTTTAGCTCCATTGGTAAACTAGTGTGGATGTATGTTGTGGTACCAGGGAAGCCTGAATAAGGCCACCATCGGCTAACAAATTTATGGCTATACATTTGTCGCATCGCGGTACACCTAAAGTTCTACGGATAAAAACATGACATTTGGGACGGCGGATTGCATAGATACATATGCACGCGTAAGTGTAATCGGACCAGCTGCACAACGAATGACGGGAGCTTTAGTACCACTTCTGGGCGCAGTTTGAGAATGATTGAGTCGGGATTATGAACGGCCCGGGCGCGAAAGCGGCGGCCTTATGTAACCAGAATATGTTCCCCAGCCACGCGCAAGGTCTAAAATGACATCATCACGATGTATGAAATGTCGCGTGATACATTCATTGGACGTGCTCGGCTGCAATTCTAAGTTTCCTCCACCATTTGCCTGCAAAACATACGACAATGGATCCATGGGGATCCAAATCATCGGTCCGACCCAGCTGCAAGGTACATCACGGTTCACCAGGGGTGCAGTGGTAAGAATGTCGTCGTGGGTAGGGCTGTCAACCACGGCGTGCTTAAGTTTCCGCAGTAGAGGATTCACCATGAGACGACTCAAAGAGTCCTGTATGCCTACTTCGTCTCAATAGACGGTAAGTACCTGTCATGACGTCATGAAACGCGATCCTACCTCCCAACCTCGTATTCATTGAACGGTCCCCGTCTCGCCGCCAGAAATAGAGGCGACGAATTTGTATAATCGTAGAAATCGTCAATCAAGTACGTGTTGCAGACTTCTCAAGTTCCCGACTGAGATTCGGACTGGCTTCTTGCTATTCTTATATTCCGACAACCTGACGCAGGCCTTCATTCGACAACCTGACGAAGAAGGCCTCGCCCGAATTACAGTCACCTGACAGATTCGTCACGCAGTCTGAGAAAATCTACTATGTACGCGACAGATCTAGGTATTTTATTTACTTCGCCGTTTGGACAACCCGGTTGACTAGAATGTGCCACGTCCGCTTCTAGATAATGAGGATTTGTTCTCGGACATGTTCAAAATCGTCATTACTCGCTTTCCTACAACGGTCTCATCCCTCCTCTTGAATTCCAGTGCTCTGGGACTTTCTACGTCCACTCCGATGACAGTGGTTCGTTTTTTGATTTGATAACACGGTGCCATTGCTCTCACCTACATCCGCCTTCACAGGCGAGTACTCCTGTTATAACCCTTTGTCGACGATGAAACCGACGGCAGTTGTCACTGAACCAACTAGAACGTCAACAGTGGTCGTTTTCTGCTCTAAAAGCGTCGCATCATCGATTTCGATCATGTTTCCTCGACAGACAAGTAGACTCGTTACAACCACACTCCCGACGTGGAGCCCAACGATCACAGGGGACATTCACCCTGTCCTGCTTGTGTGAGACAGTACCGTACCCGACAGGTACTTGTATGCATGTTGCTCTCGCTGTCGTTCAGGGACAAATTTACAACCGCATTTTTAGTGTTTGGCCTTCCCTGCTCGACTATTTATCCTACCGCTTACTACAACAACTACTGTTGTCGAATGAGGTCTGGCTCTGAAGCTGCAGGGCTCAGCCGTTCGAAGTTCCTTAGTCTGTTATATTTTCTTTTTGTCTGGCTCATTGAAATCGTGTGTCTTCCGACTAACTTAACCTCTGGAAATAAGGTTGGTTTTTCCAGTTTTCGAGCTTGTCCTGTGCGAGGTCCAGACTCAGCGTGAGAATATAGGAAGTCTGGGTTCGGCAGGCGTCGAAGCATGATGTCAGAGACATACCGCTGCTCGAAATATAACCTTCCGCGACGTCCGTTGGAAGCAGGTAGGCATGAACGTCGAGAACGTCACCCGCCGTGGTGTTCAGGGCGCCTGTGATTGTCTTGACCGCTCTTCTCCATCCGCGGTGTGAAATCGTTCTTTCTACGATGATGACGCGCGTTGATAGCCACTGGGAATGTCAATCAGATATTCAGTTGAGCATGTCACGCAGATCTAGGTTGAGTATATCATGCAGAGTTACTTGAGCGTGTTATGCAGATTTACTCGAGCTTGAGCTTGAGCTTGGCAACATGTCAGGGGCTATCCAGTAGCATTTGTTTCTCAGGTATGCGCGTCAAGGTGCCTTGTCGACACATGCAAGGATTGACTTGACCACAGTTACTTGAAATTCCCAAGCTACAACATAGTATTTCTGCCTCGATAAGGTAAGGGCCATCGAGTTTCGTAAGTGGTTGCATGGTCTTTATCATATTCATACGACGATTCATTGATATCAAGCAAAGAACTCTGTAGTTCTCGGGCCTCTACTCGTGCATTCCACGTGTCCGGTCTTTAGGCTCACATACCTTGTGAACCGAGTATAACGTGATTGGTCTTTGAACTCCGTCCCCCATGAAAGCCGCAGGGTAAGCGGATCGAATCTCCCTCGTCTTACATGGACCCTCCTGTTCCCACTCAGGACCATGATTGGCGCACCTACTGCGGAAATAGAGGAAAAGGCAAGTAAGATCGTTGGAGAAAAAGAGGGCGTTCAACTTGAGAGTTCTCTTCGTAGGGTCTCCGACACCCTCGAATTTAATGTCTAGCCGTGCGCAATTGATATGATCTGCTCTACCCATAATCGATGCATAATCATCGTTCAATAGTCATTGCCTTGGTTGAATTGGCTGAGCCATTCTCCGACTACCTTCGAAGACTTCGAACTAATCCTGTGACAGTTCTATGATTCTTCGGTCATCTTCCCGTCACACATGTCAACTAACTAATCATTCAAGAAATACATACATAGGATTAAATAGTAGCTGTAAGCGACAGATAGAACATAGATGTACAGAAACAATAGTCTAAACGTACTGGTTCTAGCTAACAGCAAAACCAAAAAGCACAATCAATTGGTTCACGAGAATGAAACACGGTGCACGGTCAATCCATATCAGCATGTAGGTAAAGGCTATTTCAGAAATCCAATCCTTACAAGATAACGTGGTTGGCCGATGTGAAAGATAATAAATGAGATAGGATACTCACTCTATCCCGGTCACCGAGTCCGTAACACCTGAATGAGTTGATCTTGCTTCGCTGGCAATAACTGCGCGGGGCCGGGCAGCCGAAGGCTGTACTTGTATTTACGATCAAATGGCCATCCAACAAGAGGTATCCCCTGCTCATGAACTAATATATATGAAGGCTTGCCTTCGTTAGACGTAATATCGTATGTGCCCTCTTGTTTGAGATGGTTAGGGGCCTTCTCACGCGCCCATCGAATATGAATCTGCTCGAGCATAGGCTTGTACTTCAAGATCAGAAGAGCGCTATCCAGCATATTTCCGTCGCCGTATCTATGACCTTTGGTCAGAGAAAACCGTTTGAGGTCTGGGAGCCAATGTAGCTGAGAGAGAAGCTGTTTCAAAGTTTTCTATCGAGCCGATTTTAACGTGACTCGAAATCAGTGGAAGGGGAGACCTACGGTGGGAAAAGTCATGGTACACATATAGTGGAGATCAGTGAGTTTGGGGCACGATGAAAAGATGGATAAAAACAAGAGAGAATTATCCTGGCTTGTCACATAGGTCCACAGATCCAAGGACGTGAGTGATATGAGTGATCGTAACAGGGGACCAATCTGGGTTAATCGGTCTTCGTGAAGAGGCTCGCAGGTGAGATCCAAAGTTTCGATAGAGCTGCGATTGGGAAGTTTTCCCAATTGCTGGTATATGCCCCAAAAGGTCTCTAGCTCAGGAAGAGCACTGGGAGAAAGTTCTAGCAGAAGATCAGAGGGAGACATCCATCGTTTGAAGTTCCATTGTAAGCGAAGATAGTTGAGCGTAGGATGGTTGTCCAGAAATTTGGAGAAAGACACTGCTTCAGCTGCGCCCAATGAGAAATCGGCTTGATAGCCGAACGAACCAAGGGTCAAAGTTTGGAGTTTCGGCCATCGTGCTGCAGTTACAGGAAGAAAATCGAAAATACGAGCTGAAGAAGAAAAGCTGCAGATGGCGAGTTCCTCCAAATCTGGACACCGGTGGATGATCATGTCCCAAAAAGTCATTGGAAGCGCTTCCGAGGGGGGAAAGAGGTCTTCAAAATATGAGAAACGCTCTTCAATTAAATGCGGCGCTGACCTGTTCCTGGAAGGCCATGTCGCACGATCAAAGAGAAGCTTTTGAGGTTAGAGAATTGGAAGAGCTGGTTGGGAAATGAGTGACCGGAATGAAGATTTGAATCCAGTTATATACCTGACTATCCGCATCAATCGGTCGTAACCCAACATTGCAAAGTATATGCTGTAGTTCTGGGCAACTGTCCTTCATTTAGATCTTTGATGTCTCTCAAGAGAAGGTGGGACGTGCCATTCCCTCAGTGAAGTCCACATACTGTCTAGGGGCGCTTCAAGACCATCCCAATCAACAGTGTTTAACATTGCCAGATATTCTGCGAGTCGAGAAATCGTAGAAGCAACCCATTCTTCATCTAACGCCTCGTCTGGCTTCGGCCAGGCCAAATAGTAATTGGGTTTTACGCTCAACCTCCGAATGTGAGCACAAATCTCTGGGCGGGTAGATAGCATGGACAGGGTAACTCGGCACTGTTTGCTAGATTTTAAAGAGACAGACTCGTACAAAGTCGGCAATAAGAAGTTGCGCAGGGTTGAAGACTAAATAGACCATCAGCATTTTCGTCTACCTCATGCCTTGCAAAGGCACACGAACCGTCAAGCTAAAGCTCAAAATATCGCCGGGTGACAGAAGACTAGCAATTTCGCTGACAATATCCGTTGGAATCGAGCTTGAAGGTCGAGTTGCCGAAATTGTGGAGGAATCTAGTTTAATACGACGAGGGAGAGGGTTGCGACGAAAGATCGTAGTCAAACTAAGCCGGCGCCTAGCTGTGTTTGCCAGCTGCGGACGTTGATTGTTAGACTGACGCATGCGTGAAAGAGGATCCGCTGCCGCAAGCTCAGAATCGCCGTAGTCAACGACAAAGCGCTTAACGACAGCTTCGCCGACTCGGAGTAACGTCTCAGGCGAAGCTGTCGTTTCAGGACACTCTTCTCGAAGTGTCAGAACCACGTGCTCTCTGCGTGGCTCTGATCATGAGTTGATCATGAGCGGTTTGTAACACATCCACACTGATTGATTCACCAAATACCATGATTCGTAGTACCAGTGCTTATGACACGCATGTTCATCGAAGTCAAGCCTCCGGGGCTCCAACTGTCAGGTACATACAATGCCAGTGTATTATCACTGAGATGATGGATATGGTAGAGAAAGTAAACTTCATTACAGTCCCGCATCGACACCGCCACGCGTAAGCTCAACACTGTTGACCGCCAAGTTGTTGAGCTTGTCTTCCTGTGCGTCAAGGTTACGGACATGCAACCAGAATATGACCCCCGTTACGCTAGCGAGAACTGCCATGACACCGTAGTTCCATACTAACAGTGGGTCAGAGGACAGCGCTATGTTATTATTGTATGTCAGTCTTACTGATCAAAAGTTAAGAGTAGTTCGCACTTACAGACAAAAGCCTCGCTCAGGGCGGCTGCGATAGCGGAAGTGAAGAGGTAAACCGCCATCACAAGCGAGCGCATGTTTCCGGGTGCTTTGGTAAACGCATATTCTAATCCAGTGATTGATGCAAAGATTTCACTGAAGGCGATGAGGACATAACTAAAACCAGCAGGTGTTATATCTGATGTTCGAGGACAAAATCAAATCGACGCTCACGATCCCGTCTGAATCCAAACGTTAAGAGGAGAGACGAGAGCATTCTGATTTGCGTCTTTGCAGGTTGCAGCCGAATAATGACAAGGGTTTGTCTATGATTTCGTGGGTCACTTTCAAAATCTCTGACGGAACAGATAGTTCACCTTGTAAATATAATGTTGGACAACTGGATCGACGGTGTCAGAACAATTCAATATATCAGACTCCCGGCATACCTGCAGCCCAGACCATGGCTGCTGATCCAGCGACAAACCCAGCGGTAATCTTCCTTAGAGCGCTGAAGTTGAGTCCGCCGCGGCGAAGGGCAGGATATATCTGAAACGTTCAAGTTACAAAAGTATTCTCGTAGAAACACTTCGTAAACGCATACGATAAGATCGCAGATCGGAATGAAAATGATGAGCGCAAGGGGATCCAGATTTGATAACACGTCGTTGGGTAAACCGTGCGTAGACATCGTCGCAGCTTGAGATGTCAAGTTATTGTTCAATTGGTTATACGCGAGCCCTACGACCAACGTTTCAAGAAACTAAAAGATAGGGAGGGACATGCGACGCACAATAGATGGGATACCAACAAAAAACGGCGCACGCTTTCAAACCACGATTGACCTCATCAACCCACTGGTCATCAAAGGTCATCCACTTTGGTTTTTCACCAGTGTATTTGCTGGGTTTCGCATTCTCCCAGAAGTCAGGTGCCGTCAGCTGCCTGTACATCTTGACGGGATTCAAGCTCCATCTGCCTGTAGCAGCATGTCTCCACAAGCGAAAAGTCGTCAGAAGAATGGAGCCGGTAGGAGGGGTGCGCACATAACGATTGCGTCCGAGGAAAAGCGCGATTGGACATAAAAGGAATATAATCGTTGGAAGCGTGTAGGCGAGCCAGAATCCAACATACTGGCAGAAACATCTCAGTCCATAGAGTTAGGGAAAGTAACATATGACCACCTTCTCTGAAAATGTCATACCGATCTGACCAACCAGCGCACCGATATTGATGAAGAAATAGAAATACTGAGTGATTCTGTGGGATGAGCGGAAGTGTTTCTTAGAGAAGAAACTACTTACCATGTATACCCTCGAAATAGTCATCGCAGGATCGACGACAACTCGTTCACCCTTCTTCGTCGTGATCACGAACAATCTAGTTCGCTTGTACTGTTCAGCAATCAAGGGAGAAATGTTGCTCTTAAACAACCCTGTTCCCAAACCCATCACTATGAGGGCTATAATGAATACAACCAGCGCGCCGTTACTATTCTCAATAACACCAGGGACGGCGGAAACGATAAGAATAATGTGGCCAAGGAGGGCAATAGCCACGGCGATACAAATCGTGTTGAACCGTCCAAGATAGGTATCGGCGATGTAGGCACCAAGCAACGGCGTGACATAACACCTTAGAGGAATTCTTTAGGAAGGTAATTAGAATGACAAGAATGCCGCACCAGAACTGATAGAACGTTGTCAAACCCGTCGAAGCACGCTGACCTTTGCCCAAAGCACCAGATTGACCGTGGGTGAAGCCAGCACCCGTATGCGAACCGGGAGGGAGTTTTTGTTGGATGAAGTTTGTCTGAGAAGTGAGTAAGCAATGAAGCACTGTAACAAGTGAAGACAGGATCACTGACAAAGACGACTGAAGAACCGTAGAACTATGCAGCGATGAGTATCGTTATGAAGGGTTGGCACTGACGAGTCTACACACCGAGAATCGCTCTGCTAACTCAATTAAAGCAATGACTGGCATGCCAGTCAGCAGGCGAAACAGACGGAAGGGCTTGATCAAGCTCACGATAAGCGCTCCAAGGGACAGTATCAGGGACTCTTCGCAAGGTCTCTCGTTCCTCTTCCGTTGGAAACTCAAGCGCATCATGAATACCGTCGAGGTTTTCAATGCTTAACTTCTCGTCTGTAGCCGACGCTTTGGTGGTGATGGGCTGACTTGCCATGGCCTAGGTATGTAACCAGTTTTTCGTGGTCCTCTTATACACACCTATCAACCAATCAGAGACTAATTTTGACTCGGCTTCTTGGTGCAATCATGCATGTCGCATGAGCAATTGGCGATCCATGGAAGCCTGAATGTAAGCACTCGAGTAAATCAGAAACTAATATGGCAAAGAACCCTAAGATAAGAATGGTCGAGTTCCACGGAAGAGATCATGAGGCCCGGCAGTGGTGAATTCAAGCTTAAATAAGTCCTTGTCCGTGGGGTCATTGGGAGGTTCATCCAGTCCTTTGGTCTATCAAGAGTTGCAATATATCAAAAAGATTGAAACACATGTTGAAGGCGCAGATATCATAGTTCAGGTATAGTTCAAGTTCATGAGTTCGTGCATCGAAAGGAACGACAAATGAGCCTCCTAAAGGAGATCAGATGATAATGCCAACACTGGCAGATACCCTTTCTACCGCGGGGCGGAGTTCGAACACATTTCATGGGCCCAACCGAAGACTACAAGTGTTCTCGAACACCCATCTAGAAAATGGACCTCTTGGCAACCCTCTTATTACCAACCATCCACCAGCTCTCTGTAATCAATCCTCAATGCCTGATCGGAGTCGCATCCCTTAGCCATCCCCACCAAAAAAATCCCGCTATCTCATAAACAGCTCTCATCCTCTCCTCCGTCCAGCGTCCGACTCAAAAATCATTCATACCTTGCAACCGACTTTGCTACGAGCTCTTCAAAGTGATAAATAACGATGTTCGGGGTTTATGTCTACTTTTTGGTCGGGGTTGAGTTTTTGAAGATGGACTTCTAGAGTCGAAGGCGTAAAAACGTCGGCGTGGAGATCGTTAGCGGCAGCATGCGAAGAATTCTGAATACGTCAGGGGCAAGGAAACGACGAGGGTGACGGGTAATGATAGCGAATAGGAAAATATGGGTGAGTTCATAGTAATGGAAATAAGGCCCGCGGCAGTTCTTGCTTACGCTGTGTAGGGGTTCTCTATCTAGTGACATCGCGAGTTCCTAGCGAGCGCACACTTGACTCGGAAATTTCTTACCTTGGATGGTACGACGGATCGCGAGGGTGACCCTCTGCGCTGTTTTGTTTGGTCATATCGATATCGATATTGACGAGGTCGGACGTTCTCGAAGCCGTATTCTACTAGCGCCTTTTCTCGACTAATTTACCCCATCACTAGACATCGACTCGGCGTCCTTTGAACTTGAAGCTTCCGTTATCTCTATGAACATTCCGCTTCACGCTCCAGGGATCATCGTTACGTTACACAGCCCTGTCATCTTCTGATCCACTACGGCGTAGCCGCGTATCAATCCGTCCCAGCTTAGCCTCAGCCTCAGTCTCGATTTCGTGGTAGCCCTTCCCCAGCCTCGTTAGCCCAAGCCACAGCCATACTCTTTCTGACAAAACGGACGTTCTCGAACCCGTAAATCTACTAGTGGACACAATGACCAGACAACAAAAACACTTCTTTTTCTCGACGACATGAGGACATCCTTACCTCATCTGAATTAGTATGAACATTGACTCTGAGGTCCCTTTGTCTACGACCATTCCGCCGCTCGACACATCAAATCATCGTTACATTACATTACGTTACATACACGCCATCTCAACACCTTCATCCTCATTTTGGTCCGACTCACAATCACTTACGCACGCATATTTCTGACAAAGGAGATGACGACACCTTGTGATGTTTTTTACATATGTCCCAGTCTTATGTCGTCCTACACTTTTCCCTCTGTACTTTTCCCTCTGCACTGGTCTTATTCTATCACCCTCTGCGCGTTCTTTCGCCTCGCCTGAGTGAGTGATTATCAATCATCGATCATCGCCTACTGGGCAGACCTACCCAATCCCAATCGTACTCGTCTACTCGTCATGGCGAGCTAGCATGAAGGTTCCGTAGACTTTAATGGCTGGCGAGGTCGCGTGTAATCCCCGGCTTACTCTGTCGATAACTCGTCGATATGCATACCAAACATATGGTCGCCGTAGCCGCCAGCCCTATTAACTGCAGTCGTCCGTCGTTCTGCATGCACACAGACCTCATAACCCTACCTACTACTTTCATCGCTTTCGAATCATATGTATCAGAGTGGTCGCCATCACCTTCGACTCGGGTCGCTTTGTCTCTATGTACAAAGCATCCAGCTCCTCTGCACTGAAACTTTCTCTCGCTTCGGGCTGGCCCTGTATCCTCAACAGTTGATGACCTGTGAGGGATCTTTCAGTCGTAACCAGTGATAAATGTAGTCAGGAATCTTGTCCAGCATCTTTGGCAGTGCCGAAGGGAAGCAGTCAGCATATAATTGCTTTGCTTCATTGTCCTTCTGTTGAAGCTCTTCTTCAAGGGAGAGGACACGCGGTCCATTCTCATCACCTCCGTTCCCCATCTTTCGAGCATCTCCCATCGGTGCAGTCACGCGCAAATGCTCAAACAAAATTCGCCGCATACACCACCTCTCGTGGCCAGAGGGGAGCTCTGTGAACGATGGTATAGCAGACTCCGAGGCTTCGATCACGTACGACATGATCGATCGCACCATACTCGACCTTGTAGCATCAGGACCTGGGTCCCTGATGCTCAAGCTTGACCTGGAGTCAGCTTTCCGCCATATCCCAGTTCGTCAATCAGACTGGCCACTCCTGGGATTCAAATGGCTTGGCTCATTCTACCATGACCTCGTCCTCGCGTTTGGTGCGCGTTCAGTGCCATACATCTTTAATCTTTTTGCCAAGGCACTGCACTGGATCCTCCAGCGCAACATTCCTGCACGTATACGACACTATCTCAATGACTTCCTTAGCATATTCCCGCCTCAATCCCCACCCTCTCTGGTCCAGCAATCCCTATCATGGGCCCTCCATCTCGGCGCGCAACTCGGGCTAACGTTCCAGCCCTCCAAGATCGTCGGCCCTCACACAACGATAGAGTTTCTGGGCTTAGAACTCGATTCTCTGGCCATGGAAGTTTGACTCCTGCAAGACAAGCTCGATTACCTCCGCAAAACCACGCTAGCCTGGCGATCTCATAAGCACTGCACTAAGCACGACCTTGACAAACTCACCGGGTTCCTGCAATTCACATCGCAGGTAATTCCCATGTCACACGCGTTCATTCGTAGCCTTTTCGATTTCGCAGCTTCATTTCCCTTCACGCCATTCATCATGCGCCACATTCCTCAAACAGCCCACCTCAACATTGAATGGTGGGGATCCATCGCACCTGGATGGAACGGCATTCGCTTTCTCTTGCCTAGCCACCGCCAAATCAATGTCTTCACTGACGCCAGTGGCTCAAAGGGCCTGGGTGGCCACCTTGGCACACAATGGTTCTCCGCTCACTGTCCATGCCGTCTCCGCAAGGCGCACATTCAGGTAAAGGAAATGCTGGCTGTGGTTTATGCCATCCTCTGCTGGGGTGAGCAATTTCAAGGATGTCACGTCGTATTCCATGTCAACAATGAGGCCATCTTCAATGCAATCCATGACAAAACTATACGATCACAACAGACAATGAAACTCGTGAAGGATATGATAGCCCTGGCCTGTCGTCTTGATTTTTCTATCACTTCTGAGTGGCTCTCATCTACTGATAACTCAATTGCTGATGCCGCTTCTCGATTTGCTTACTCCCGCATGTTTTCCATCGCGCCATGGCTTAATCAGGCACCCACCTCGAAGCACCTCCAGCATGGTGGTACGAGCAAAACCGCACCCATCCCAAAACCGTCGCTTTCTATCTTTGGCATGGTCTTGCCTCCAACACAAGACGCACATACTCCACAGGCCAGCGCCAGTTCATCCTTCATGTCCAACTCCACGACCTCTACAACCCTGATGGTTCCATCCTCCCCGCTTCGCAGCAGGCCATCCTGTCCTGGGTTGCAAGCCTCGGCCCTCGCGTTCAACCCAAAACCATCAAAGCTTACCTCGCAT
>JABFYK010000255.1:0-17649 GCA_018849495.1 Termitomyces sp. T123_Mx157
GTGATATGGTGCGAGGGCCGTCTCCTTTGTGTTGTGCGCTTACGGTGTCGCGGCCACCATGGCCCTGGATCCTAACAAATCACACCAACACACATAACACAGAAAGTTCATCTCTGTTTCTGCAGTCAAGAATGCCTGAGATAATTCAGAGCTCGCTCAGTACTGCCCTACACTCTTCCTTATCGGAAGGTCAGATAACTGGATTTCAGGACGTTGCACTAGGGCAGGCACATATGCCAGGATCTTCTGACTTTCCAACACCGACTAAAACATCGCAACGAACTATATTGGCCTCTCAAGAGTTGGATGGGTGCCAGACCTTGGATGCCTACGTACGTCACCGGAGCGAATCCTTGCCCCCTATCCGTACATTGAGTCAGGATGAAGGCTCCACTGTATATATATCGCAAACACGATCGGCTTCGGAAGGTGTACGAATGCTCCGGAAGCGGAAAAACAACACTGATGTTACTGCTGGAGACGAGAACCAAAAATATTATCATCCTCTGATTGCTACTATCCCGATTTCGGCCAGAAACCTGCGCTTCGGTTTGGACACTGTGATCAAAGTCGATCTTGGTTCCTCTTTCCGGGACGTTGTAACGTTGTTAATTGACATCGAGACTCTCTATGGATTCACGTCGTCCGTAAAGGGTCTTCCTCGTCAATTTCGCCCATCCGAGATTTCAAGTTGGATCGCGAAAGGTCGAGGGCGCGCAGGAGGGCGTGTGATTGTGGTCAACATCGAAGAATTCTCTAAGACGTGGTGGAAGTGGTGGACGCACATGCAACCAAAGTGGCGTGAACGTGATGCTCATGACAAGCCAAAACAGATGATACCAGTGCGAGCAGAAGACGAGGATTGGACATGTCTTCATAAGCCGGGCGCCAATGGAATGATCAGCGTCGTAGCAGGTCTTCATGGATGGGGAGTAGCAATCAAAAAGCAGATAGTGCCCTTGGGATCGGGAGGGGAAAAAGCCGACTGGCTACATGCGGTGGAAGATTGTCGTTGGGCCATGAAACGTCTTCTTGAGTATTCGAAGGAAGGTCATCGGTCTGAAGAAGATGAACTGGACATTGAGACAGTCTATGACGATATTGATCATATGCAGGGGGATAGCTCTTAGAGGCCATGATTATCATTCATTTACTGTACATCAAAATAACCAGTAAGTAGTGCGTTTTGTTGAAAAGATGACCGGTTGTGGCGCAAAGGAGCAGAATGACAGGTGGCTTCAATGAAGCACCCCGGTTGTCCTCAGTAGACTCACAATTTATACCCGAATGTCAAGTCGAAGTAAAAACTTCTGTGAGAATCCATTATTCAGAAGTCGTAGACTATTGGTCGAGAGGTTATGGGTCAAGTATTGATGGTCGAAAAACTTAGCGCGAAGGAAAACGAAAACTTGACTTGTAATTGTTTTCGCAGCAGGCCATACGTACGCAACCAGCAATCATCATTTTCGCTAGACCTTGCCGGAGCCTGGGTGAATCCTCGGCGAGTAAATGAAAGTTCACTGAACTCAGCTGGGTGAGCTGAAAGAGCACGGGGTAGATAAGTCACATCGCTTGTTTACGTAAAATACACATGATTGAAGGTAAGTTAGTACTTGGGATTCAAGTTGCAAATAGCTTAGAGCGGGAAGACGCCAAACTGACTTCCACCGGGACCCGGAAATCTACGTAGAATGGTAGACAGAGGTCTAGTCCGCCGTAACGCGCGTAATCATCCGTTCAAGCTTGTCGTCCACAACGCGGATGGCCTTCATAACCTCCTCATTGTCCGACATCACAAGTGAAGACGGAAGGTGATAAAACACGGTCGTCAAGGACGCGTCTGCGTTGTGAACAACCATTAGACGCGGGGGGATGTTGTATCCTGCACGAACGTCGTGTCGTAGGAAGGTCTCTGCCAAGAAGGGGTTACCAATCGTGTAAACCACTGCAGGAGGCATGTCTTCCGCTTCGTGGTAGACGTTGATCCATTTGTCATGGTTCATTTCAAAGAAATACCTATCGCATTTTTTTCAGTCTGGTTGTTACTTTAGCAGATGGTGAAGAGGACCCACACGAAATCCTTGTCAGCTAGGGCTCCAGTAATACCATCCACAATCTCCTTCTTGGCTTTAGCGGCCAGGACCTTCATCATCAGGGCTCTGCCCGCCTGAGATTTGTTCACTTCTGCATCGAGGCGCGCGATAACCTCGTCGAATGGGAGAGTCGTTTCATATGTCACCAATTGCGCAGTAAATGCAGCAGTGGTTTTCTTCATGACGGTTGTTTCTATCGGTGGCTTTCGAAGGGATCAAGTTTGGCGAAGGGCTTGAGAAAACTTTCCGGGCATATACTATTTAAATGGCTCAAGTCTTCGGACATCGGCGCTGTTTAACCATTAATGATGGGTAACGTGGGTCAATGGTCAGCGGCCCAGCGTAATTGATGAGGTGTGGATGGGTTCCACAGCTCATCTGAGTCAGAAAATACCTCGTGAGACGGAGATAGAAATAGTAGGTGTAGTCAACAATGTTGGAACAGACTACGGTCAATCCCAGTAGAAACAACAGCTGTCGGGGCGCTGTCTACATAGAGACATGAACAGAACAGAAAGGCTTTTAAGCTTATTAGAGCTCGGCTTTTAACTTTTAAAGCCTGGGAATTGAATTTGCCCGCCGGCGTGCTCGTCCGGTAAAGCTTCAAGTTGCCGGTGAGATCAAAGTTTTTCAAAGTTCAGATTGACTGAAGTAACCACCAGAATCTACCCATGTCCTCCACGAAGAAGCGTGCTACACTTGGCGCAGATGACCTACTTCGAATACTTGAAGAACCTCGATCAAAGAGGGCACGACTGTTGTTAACTGTAGACGATGAGGATGATAGTGACGATACACGTGCAAACGGTGTCCTGCATGAAGACGAGGATGGGACGACGGACGAGGCAACAGACGACGGTGATGTAGAACCGCCTGCGGAGAACGAGGAAGATGACGAGGATACGGATGACGTTCCAGTTCGCCTTGCAGAGGGTTCTGCAGCGCACGATCGCTTTGGTTCTTCCCTGGTCAACAGGACCCGAGATGTACCAAAGAGTACACAGAATACACCACAGTCTCAACTACCAAAAAGCGTTTCTTTCTCTTCCTTGGGAATATCAGTACCTTTGCAGTCAGCACTCACTTCTATGTCGATTCGCACACCGACACCAGTACAAGCGGCTTGTATACCCTCCTTGCTTGAAGGTAAGAATTAGACAATATACTGAATGAATTTAGAGAGGCTAATTCTTGCCAAGGTAGGGACTGTATCGGCAACGCTAAAACGGGCTCAGGTAAAACCATTGCCTTTGCCCTCCCCATACTTCAAAAACTTTCGGTCGATCCATACGGCATCTTTGCCTTAGTCCTAACACCAACGAGGCTCGTGAGCACTTCCTTTGGCCTCGCCATGCAACTTCTTACTATTACTTTTACACAGAGAACTAGCATTTCAGATATCTGAACAGTTTGCAGTATTGGGAGCACCTTTGAACGTGCGGACCGCCGTTGTGGTGGGTGGAATGGATATGATGGCCCAAGCGCTTGAACTTGGGAACCGTCCGCATGTTGTCATAGCCACACCTGGACGTATTGTTGACCACCTGCGAAGCAGCAGCGGTGAATGGAATCTCTCCAGGGTCAAGTTTCTCGTATGTCATACGAAGCTATTTATTTCTGCTACTAACCATAAATGCAGGTCTTGGATGAAGCAGACAGGCTTTTGACACCGACATTCTCCGAAGAGTTGGCGCACTTGTTCAAGATTCTTCCTCGAGATCGACAAACATGTTTGTTTACGGCTACATTGACAGCGTCAATAGAAGCACTCGCAAATGCACCCCCAAGATTTGGGAAGCAGAAGCCGTTTATTCACAGGATGGTTGAGACGTAAGTGGCAGAAGATAACCATCGGGCCCCGCAACGACAATTATTTTTTAGGGTTGAAACTGTTGATACCTTGGAGCAAAATTATCTACTTGTTCCGTCGCATGTCAGGGAAGCCTATCTTTACTATCTATTATGCAACCCGCCGGAGTCGATTGTGCATATGCGGCGTGCACCTCCGGAGCCTGGAACAAGTTCCCAGAAAGGCAGACTGAAGGGACGACAAAATCAGAAGAGGAGATCTGCGAATGACGAGGACGAAGCACCTGAACAGCCGCCGCCCACGATCATCTTTTGCGCTCGGGCTCGAACAGTGGCGTACCTAACGCACCTGCTCAAGTCGCTGTCAATACGTAGCACTGGGCTACACTCTCGACTGACGCAGCGGGAACGACTGACGTCGCTATCGCTGTTCCGGGCATCGGTGGTGCCTGTCCTGGTGTCGACGGACGTGGGTGCACGAGGGTTGGATATCGAGGAGGTGGCGATGGTGATCAACTGGGACGTGCCGCAGGAGGCCGAGGAGTACACTCACCGAGTCGGGAGAACGGCGCGTGCAGGGCGGGGAGGAGTTGCGGTGAGCTTTGTGACGGAGCATGATGAGGAGCGTGTCTTGAGGATAGAAGACCGCATCAGTAAGTGGAGTGTGTACGGGGAAGATGGTGTGCTGATACAGTCTAGAAACTCGGCTGACGGAGATGGCAATGAAGGAAGAGAAGGTGCTGGAGAAACTGAACAAGGTATCGACGGCAAAACGCTTAGCACGGATGGTAGGGCTGTTTCCTTTGTTGCTTGTGTGCGCCATGCTGAAGGGTCGGCAGGAACTGCACGACTCTGGGTTTGGGAAGCGGGAGGAGGTGCACAAGGCGAAGACTAGGGTATGATGTCATGGTTATATAATGTAGCTTGGAATCGAATGAGTGAGACACTCTTGCCCATGGACCACGCCGTCGCCTCTGCTGACTGGGCGTCTGTCTTCCACTACGTCGCCGACGACGACGACGACGACGACAACGTCCCCGTCCCCGTCCCCAGCCAGATTCCCACCCCGCCCCTCTCCAACGACGGCACCCCCCTCCTCAAGGACGGCGTCTCCCACGACCCAACCCTTGTCTCTGTCTCCACCACTTTTTTTCCCGGGGCCCAGCTCCAGTCTATCCTTCCCGACGTCGTCCTTCTCTCTTCTGATGCTGTTTTTTTCTATGTCCACTCTCCCCGACTTCTCCAAGCATCGTCCAACGCTTTCCATTCCCTTCTTCCTGCCCAGGCCAAAAATACCGACCCAGTCATCGATGTTCCAGAAGTCTCAGCTGTTCTCAACATTATTCTCCATGTAGTCTACGACATGTCCTGTGCTCACTACTCGCCCTCCTTTTCCCAGCTTGTCTCTGCCATCAAGCGTCTCTCCTACTTTGGTATCGATCCAAAGTCTTCTATCATTCCCAATACACACATCTACACCCTCATCCTCTCCCACGCCCCTCTTCGTCCCCTTGAACTATACACCATGTCTGCAAATTACGACCTCTATGACCTGGCTGTGGCGACTTCTTCGCACCTCCTCTCCTTTCCTCTGTCGTCTCTCACGGACGAGATGGCCCAAGCAATAGGTTCAGTATATCTCAAGCGTCTCTTCTTCCTTCACTTTGGCCGTTCCGACGCGTTGAAACGCATTCTTCTATCGCCACCACATCCTCATCCTCCAACACCCTCATGCGACTTTTCAGACCAGAAAAAACTTACCAGGGCTTGGGCGCTAGCGTCTGCATATCTCGCCTGGGATGCACGGCCTGGTATGCTATAGTCCTCCTATCAATGCACATGACTAATACCCGCCTCAGACCTCTCCACGAGCACGATGGAGTCGGCTCTGCGACCGCTTGAGGAACATCTCGTATGTGAGGATTGTAAGGCAGCACTTCAAACACGAATAAGGACCCTCGTTGTACAGTGGGCCATGGTTAAAGTGCGTTCAATCTGTTGAATCAATCTGGACTGGCCCTAATATGTTTAAAGCCTACAATATAAAGATTTCGACCTGCGTCATTCCGCGTCGATCCACGCGGCGAAGCTCCGCTCCGCTCTTCGCCCCTACCATGTCGGTTTCCCCTTCTTCGCAAGTAACAATGGTTTTTGCACATCTCCTCTCATTATATCCTTGCATGGATTTGTTTTGCTGGCGGCGCCTCACTTGCACTTAACAACATAATTGTTCAATTTGTATCATCAACACATATCGCACATATCGCATTGATCGACTCCATACACGCATATCAGTCTTTGTAGCATCACACCCAAAAACACGCGTGTTACCGAATTTATGATAATATTCCCTAGGCTAGGTAATTATCATGCATAGTGAATACCTCTGCTTTTGACAACTACGCGTACCCTCTGACGCGTGACGTCACTTCGGAACAAACGACAGATCAATCACCGTAGCTTGCAACAAGCATGGCGCATGGCTACGAGATAAATAATAATAAAAGTACATGGTCACTTGAGGTATCCGCCTGTCGACGATTCTTATCCTCTGCAAGAATAGCAGTATTAAGTTCATCAAGTGGTACAAGAATAAAAGTACATGGTCACTTGAGGTATTCACCTGTCACCGATTCTTATCCTCTGCAAGAATAGCATCATTAAGTTCATCCAGTGGTACAAGCTCCTTCTTGTCTACCAAATCGAACTATACGACGGATACAACGTCAGATCCTGAACATGTGGAAAGTGGCAAGACATTACTTCGTTGATGAACAAGAAAAAATGTCTATAACTCGTGTTGAGATGGGCTATTTGACATTGGCGACCCATCAGCGAATGTTATCATACATACAAAGTCAGCTGCGCGGACAGACCTTCGATCCCCAAAGCGCATATTTGGTCGAAATGGTTGCTATATATATGGGCATATACGCGAAATAAGCGGCGGGCGATGGCACGGACAGTGTCGCGGAAGTTGCGGGGAAATGGAACGCCTGAACCGAATTGAGGGGGGAAAAGGGACCACAAGGAAGGTTCTCACCAATCTTGTTCGGAAACACGGTCTCATCGTCAATCAGGCTCTGCGCCCAGTTCATAAGTGCATCGACGTATTCGGGTGCCGGCAGTTTGGTTGGTCGTTTGTACTTTTCGCCTCCTTCCCAAAGGTATTCATAGCTGTTTCATGCATATCAGCAGACTTGATTGTCTATAATTCCTACAACATACCGAGGACCAGCAGACATTATCGGGCACTGTTAGATCAGCCCTTATCAGCCTCTGTGATCCAGCTAAAAAGGACGCCGCACCTCCTGTACGGTGCAAAATTCAGTGATAGTTCCATACAACATATTCAAATGGTTGAAAAAATCCACAACTAAAATAAAACTTCGTGAAAAAGAACGTTCAACAAAGGAATCGGCACTGCATACCATGCACCGCAAGCCATTCATTCGTATCCTCTCCTTCCGGCAACCGCACGGCTAAACGCAAGTTTCCCGACCCCTGAATGTGCCGCAGGAAGAAAATAAGCCCGAGCTGAGAGCCGTCCACAATCTTCTCACCAGGGTGGCTTCAGCATACTTTCTTAGCTGATACTGCTTCGTGCCCTCTGGTACATCTTTGCGCGGCTTGAACGTCCTAGTTTTTCCACTAGCAATCATACCGTACACACGTTAAATGGGTTCGAAATCAGTGCAGCGGAAGTGCTTACAGGCCAAAGAACGTCGACATTATGGTGTTAATTGTACTTACTCGATCGAGAGTCGTTCGGACAACCGGAAGCTGATCAAGGCTGAATTACGTAAGCGAAATTATCTTTATCTTTTACTAATGAGATCTGCATGCATATGACGACCTGTCTCACGGAAAATTCTATAAAGCATGGGAAGAGCACACTGTTTGACCCTAGATAACATCGCCCATAAATGCCTTCTGTGCTCTTTGTTTTCACATCTGCCAACAAGACTCTCTCTGGCCGCCAAACCGTGAGGGACCAGTAGTAAGCCAGATTTCAAGCGTGAACTGACCATTGCGGCCAACAGGGCTGGTACCTGCCGGAAGCTGCTCATCCGTACTGGGTGCTGGTTCCTCACGCCAAGATCGACTTTGCCGCACCTGCTGGGCCCAATCCCGAGGTAGACGAAGGCAGCCTTCAGGTGTGTCACGTCTAAGCATCACAATATTAACTTGGCTAATGTTAGATTATAGGCGTATCTCAATGATGAAGGAAGCCAAAAATTCCTCAAGGATGAAACCGTCAAGTCGAAGCTCGCCAGCGCGAAGAAGCTCACCGAAGTAAATGTAAAGGACTATGATGCGATATTTTATGTCGGAGGACATGGTCCTGTCATCGATCTCGCCAACGACCCAGTAAATGCAATGCTTGTATCACAGGTTAGTATACCCAGATGTATATCGTCCCAACAGTTACCGATGCTGTATAGTTTTACCAATCAGGCAAAATTGTGTCTGCTGTTTGCCATGGACCTGCGTCAGTATTTCTTCATCTTTAAAGAGATAAATAACAGCTCACCGATATACCAGGGCACTCGTTGGCGCTGTTGATGCTGATGGGAAATCAATCGTCGCAGGGAAGAAATTCACTGGATTTTCCAATGTTGAGGAGGACCTTGCCAATGGAACCAAGGTAAGTGCTCTTTCTGTTAGCGTTTGTCTAGGATCGGCGTCATCGTCTATCGCAGGACATTCCTTTCTCCCTAGAAGACAAGCTCCAAGCACTCGGTGGCAAGTACGAGAAGGCTGCGGAGCCATGGGGGGTAAGCGCTACCTGCACAATGATGTAATATTGATATTTAAATTGATTGTAGAGCCATGTTGTGGTTGATGGCAATCTTTTAACTGGCCAGAATCCAGCCTCAGCTGAACCTCTGGGACAGGCGATTCTCAAGGCATTGAAATGAGTATGGGCCTGCGCAAATACTTGTAGTCGCTTGCAATAACATAATTTTACCCTGGACTATTGTCGAGTATCGTGGAGATTGCACGAATGTGCTCATCATCAATAGACTTCAAGTGATGTCATCTACCAGGCGCGAACAGAAGATAATTACATCTTGGTACAGGAGACACACCGTGGTATGTTCAGATAAAAGCCACCCCCATGATCCATCCTTTCTTTAGTGTAAACCCATCCAAGGCGGTTTTCGCGACAGATGCAAGGTCCGATGTTTCAAAAGACACTTGAGCAAGCTTTACCTTGGCTCCGTCAGCGTTTGGTGTTGGAGACCATGTAACTTGTGTAGCTTGGAAACCTTGGTATCTAACAGACACGACTGAGCGGTGGAGCAGTGGACAATAATAATTGAAACACGTACTGCTGGAATAGAACAGCCAAAACATCGTCGGTAACCTCCTGCGGTAGATTGGTGCACAAAAGCCGTGTAGAAGGTTGCTGAGATGCACTGGGGACGACAGTCGTGGCTTTCGAGAAGGAAGGCAGTGAAGCACAAATGAATTGATTGACATGGATGACACGACGTACAGGAAAAGGTATTCGATGACTGCGCAGGCTCATCCTCATCATCAATCTCCATCTCCTCCTCATCTTCTTCTGACTTTTCGCGCTTCGCATTCCTCTCCCCATCTACAGTCTCGTCATCACGTTGTCGCTTCTGGGTTAGTAGGCCGCTAGCATTTGCTGCTGTAGGCTGTACGAAGTTCGGATCTTCTCTTCGTAGTATCGCGTAGGACTTCGTTTTAGCGTAATCAATGTGCTGTCGGCGGTGGAGGTGAGTCCGCCATTTTCATATGCATGGGACAATCTCACGATCGGCTTTTCGTAAAACATCATCCCTTCACATGCCCGCATAGCAGAAGTCGCGCCTGCAAGATCGTTGAATACGAGGAAAGCCTGGCCGCGCATTGCTTGGCTTTTCGAGGCGACGATATCGATGATTTTGCCATAGGTGGTGAAAAGGGCATACAACTGTGTCTTGAGCTCTTCCTTGTTGATCTTGTCGTTGAGATTGTTGAGGTAGAGGGTATTGTTGGGCTGGTTGGACGACGAGGCCATTGTGGTTGGGACGAGGGAGGACT
The DNA here is from genome assembly GCA_018849495.1 of Termitomyces sp. T123_Mx157. Lineage (NCBI taxonomy): Eukaryota > Fungi > Basidiomycota > Agaricomycetes > Agaricales > Lyophyllaceae > Termitomyces > Termitomyces sp. T123_Mx157. Next base: position 9,960 of record JABFYK010000255.1, read on the forward strand.
TTAAACTTTTGCAGGTTCCCACGACAAGATCTGGACGGTTCCGAATCGCGTCCCAAAGTGGCGTTCAAATTTGTTCTTGGGTAGTCGCTTGGATCACGTCCGCGTGGGTGTTATCTGTCTTTTTCGTGCTGCTGCCGTCCTAAAGCCATATCTCTGTCATTTTGACTTCGTTCTCTCTGTCTTCACTTCGTTCGTTCCTTTTAGGCAACTCGACGTAAACGTGGTTTGATACGGACGTTTTGCCGGGGTTTCCAGCAACTTTCACCTTCCGACTGCTTTGCTGGCGCGAGTGCCTGCCATTCCTCTTTTCGATGAATGCCTTTGCGATCCAATGGTTGTCCCCCTACCTTGTCCCCTTCTTCACCCTTTCTTACCCCACCGTCACACCTAAAACCCCCGATTCTTTCCCAGATTCCGCGTATTACAAGACTGGCATCCAGGATGCGTGCCTAGTGATCACCTGCATTGCCGTAATGGCCATATTACGCGACGCACTTCGTCTAGGCGTGCTTGAACCTCTGGCACACTGGAAGTTGACCAGAGATTTATTCAATCGAAAGAAGCTGGGAGTCGCAAAATCAAAAGAGCACACGAATGGGCATGTTATGACAAATGGAATCTCGAATGGGAATGGCCATATTTCTGACGATCCCAGACCAACCACGAAAGAACTACGTAAGGTGCACCGAAGTGTTCTGAGATTCGCTGAACAGGGGTGGTCGGTTGTATATTATACCTTGCAATGGTCTTTCGGACTCGTGCGTCATTTTTGTTCTTTTCCTCAAGGCTCAATCTGACCTATTGCTTGCCTCAAGTATGTCCATCGCAATTTACCAACGCAAGTACTCGAGCCTTCGGCCTTGTGGCGAGACTATCCCCATATACCCTTGGCAGGCCCCGTCAAATTCTATTATCTTACTCAAACCGCGTTCTACTTGCACCAAGTACTGATCTTGAATGCTGAAGCTCGACGAAAGGACCACATCCAGATGATGACTCACCATATCATAACCATTTTCCTTATGACGACAAGCTATTTCTTCAACTTCACACGTGTAGGATGCGTTATTATGGTCCTTATGGACTATTGTGATATTTTCCTACCCGTGAGTCTAAGAGCAAGTTCAGTGGAGACACAATGGTAACTCTACCTTGTTATAGTTGGCCAAAATGATTCGTTACAGTGAGATCAGCCAATTTGCGTGCGATTTGACCTTTGGGTGGTTCCTTGTATCGTGGCTCGTAACGCGTCATATTTTGTTCCTCTTTATCATCGTCTCTACGTACAGGGATGTTCCCAGATTCATACCTTTTCGGTGGTCGGCTGAGGAGGGCAGGTATAGCTCTAAAACGACATGGACAGCATTTGTGTCGCTTCTGAGCGCATTACAGGTATTCTCTCTTATATCAAATCAATCATGTTCTACGACTCAGTATTGCATCAAGGTTATCCAAATCATCTGGTTTGGTATGATTTGTAGAGTTGCTTGGCGAGTGCTGACTACGGACTCGGGAGCTTCTGATGATCGGAGCGATGAAGAGGGGTGAGAGCGATTCTGCCCTTTCCTTAGAATGTTATTCACATCATAATAGTGACGACAAGGAGGACTGACCCAAAAATACCCATGACCATAGAATGTCTGGTGGTAAATGGTAGCCATCGCGGACCATATATATTGATTATATACCTACTGCTACTGTATACTTACAGAATCAATGCCTAGTTTTGATTACTTTGCGGCTGACCACTTGCGCGCCTCGACCATCGAAATTTGTACTTCAAAGAGGTCACGTGATAAGATTTCCTTATCGGGTGTTATCTTGCTTCCAAAGAACCCATTCGCTACGACTCACCCTACCGTTCTCTCTGCAGCCCATCTTGCACACTTTCCTATACTGCTGCCTCTGCATCAATTTGTTTGAAAGACTCTTGTGATGATGAATAGTTTCATGAGTTACTTTGGCGCACGGCGCGATCCCAAGCAGTCAGCTCGAGAAGCAATAGTTACACTACGGCAGCAACTTCAGATGATCGAGAAGAAGGAGGACCATCTACAGAAGAAGATTGAAGAGGAATTAAAGAAGGCGAAAGCGAACGCCGTCTCAAATAAAGCCCGTACGTTATATTGTCTTTGTGCGCTGCTCATGAGGGCTGAACACCCCTCTAGTTGCGACAGCGGCTTTGAAACGAAAGAAGGCGAGCGAAATAGAACTGGACCGTCTGGCTGGTACGCGACTACAACTGGAGATGCAAGTCAACACCCTCGAGTCTGCCAATCTCAATGCGGAGACGCTGGCGGCGATGAAGAAGGCCGCATCTGCGTTGCAGACCATTCACGGCAACCTGTGCGTTCCGTATCAACTTCGCTGGTGTATAACTACTTACAATCATGTGAAACAGCAATATTGATAAGGTGGATGCAACGATGGCGGCTGTGAATGAGCAGCGGGAGCTTGCCAATGAGATTGCGACCTCCCTTGCAAACCCTATAAATGGCATGGAAGGCATAGACGAGGTAGCTCTTCTCATGAAGTTTCACATAATTTCACTCATCATGCCCTCCTCTAGGACGACATCACGCAGGAGTTGGAAGAGCTGGAGCAGGACTCCCTCAATGAGCGATTAAGTGGCGCCGAGCACGCACCTGTACACTTGCCCGAAGGGGTCAAGGAAGGTATGATGTTTTGTAATCTCATACCCTTGTAATTACTGAGTTTGCCTAGGCTCGCGGCAACATGTCGCTGTGGAGGACGATGAGGAAGCGCAGCTCAAAGAGCTTCAAGCGGCCTTGGCCATGTAGCTTCCGCACACTGACTTTTTGGTTTCATCTAATATATTAGGTTTTTGTGGATGTAATACATCTTCCCGATTCACTATTTTTAATACCAGTCTCACACAACATGTATCTTGATAGTAATAACGCAGCCGGGAGATCTTCTCACTCGGTCTCAGCTGATAGTAGGCGTTCAAAAGCAGAAGAGGGTTGTACAACGTTAAATTAGGCAATTGGATGATTTGTATGTAAGGTCTTTGCAGTGGTATCGATGAATAATAAAGTAGCTACAGGAACGAATAGAACACCGGATAAAGAGCTGATACCTCTATGTCAGGCAATGATAAATAGGACGGAGAGCAAGAGTTATGAATGGCCGTGACCGCCTGCGGTACGTAGTCCAAGGACGCGACGAACGTCAGAAGTAAAGCGCAATGAGTCTAAGACAGGCAGGAGATCGAGCAAAGCCTCGTCCGATGGGTCATGTGTCCAGCCTTCAATAGGAATTCCGTTGGCTGTTCATGTGGACGTTGAAATCATTGCAAGGCCACTGGACAAGGAAGGGCTCACCTTCGTTGACACGATAGCTTACAGGAGAATTATCCACGAGACAGACTTGGGACAGATCTGCCTCGACGATGGACAGGTTTTTGGTAAAGGACCCATTGGGTAGTTGTGTACACGACTTTCCCAAGATCAGCGTCAGTCGTTCATACATGCGAGTCGTGCACTCACATCTCGGAAAAAACGATGACCAAGGATACCGCGTCCAGCATCCAGCCAGTCAATCACCGGATCGGCATACTCCTGCATGGAAGCCGTGAAAATAACAAGTTTATACCACCCTGAAACCTGAATACTTTGATATAAGTGAATAGGAAAAGGAGCACACCAACGTACTGTTCGGAGGAAGAAGTCGACAAAGGGTCGCTTGTATACATGGTATAATGTAGATCGCCCACCCAATACCACTTCAACCATGTGGCTCGCACCTTTATTGCGGGTACGGAATGATCCTAAGCCGAAAAAACCACCGCCTCCTACTGAAGAGTGTATGGGCCGCGACGTTGAATGTATAAGGGTTTCGTCTAAGTCAAGTACAAGGGTCTTTTGTAGGTGAAAGGGGGTCTTCCTTACCCCAGATGATGGTGTCGACGATCGCGAAACGTCAGTGGGAAGTTCAGAGGATTGTATAAATGTAGGTGAACTGGTGGATGAATGGGTGGGAAGTTCAGTAGAGGCGTACTGTGCTGGATCTGGAATGTGGCTGGGACTGGTAGGCGAAATGGAAGAAGCAGATGGTAGCAGAAGTCCAGGAGGTGGAGGTTGTAATATAATATTCTCAGTAAGCTGCTCTCCCGCTTCTAGGGGTTTCTCGGTGGTTGATATTGATATTGAATGTTCTTCTAGCCTCTTATGCTTCCAAAGAGACAACCAAGCAGCACGCAGATTGTCCCACACCAGCACAAAGACGCGAATAAAGAAGATCCGTCGGATTATGTGCTCTACTTGGGACTTTGACCACGGTCGTGCTTCGACATCGGGCGATGCAGAGGACGGGATCGACGACTGTAATCCTAGCCTTTTGAGAGAAGCAAAAGCAGGTGACGAGAAAGAACGTTTCAAAGTGGTCGAGGTCGTGTTCGGCGATGAAGGGAAGAGAAATGATTTCGTCGACCAGGTGTTGACTCGAGGTAGTTCTGAATCCAAGGGCCTCTCCTTTCCGAGTCGGTCACCGATGAACGACGGACGGTCAGAGGATGGGGTAGACGGAGGGGTCTTTGCGGAAGCGAGGACATCGAATTGACGCGAGAGATAGGCCAGAGAGTTCATCTGGACAGCGCCAATCCCAAGAGAGGGTAAGGAGGGGAGGAGCAGTGGAAGATCAAAGCGAGATGAAGTCGATGCGCTTAACGCGTGGAGCCCGTGAACATAAATAATATTTGCCGGTCCGCTTTCCCCAATCTTTTGGTCTTTCCTGTGTCTTCCTCCGTCTTCCTTGGTCTTCCCAAGTCAAGATCCGTACGTATATACCAAGACTCATGTCTCCCGACACCATGTTTCATGCCATTTTTACTCTGCGCCGCTTCCGTCCCGACCACAATCGCTCTATTTCCGGGGTCACTTATACTGCCCCAAACTGATCATACCCCAAACCGAAAATCTTTTCTCTTGAATCTCTATATATAGGTCTAAGCTAGAGCAGATACTTCTGTCCGTTTTCGCTCCTCTTGTTCAAGAAAACCAAATGCCGTCGGAAAGCAAAACACATTCCAACCGACATGGCAATACACACTATACACACGGCATACGAGTACGAGTAGCTTGGTCCCCAGGAAGACGGCCAAACATAGCTACATTGACATAAGTCTTGGATAGGAGATTGTTCAGGTGGAAGAGACCCACGAGCCAAAGATGTTGCCTACAGTCGACCCACAATTGATCAGGGCAAGAGCGACCGCCCGTTTGGACGAGGGTCGAGAGAAAGTTCCGGAAGCCCAAGCCAAGAAACACACGTGTCCAGCATAACCTTGAGCCATCAGGAACCTGCCAGTCGATCATCAATATCAATACTCATTTAGCAGTCGTAAAGTTTAATTCTAATTTCTCACATGGACAGGTATCGGAGCATAGTGTTCATTGTCAAGATAGAGATCATAAAGCCGAGGCTAGCGATGAGAAATGGAATTGCTATGTGCCAGAATCGTTCGCCAGTGCGATCAGAGTGGCTGATGAGTGGTCAGCAAGACATTCAAGCAAGCGAGTCCGCACAGGTTTAATAGATACCTTGATACAGCAATCGAAACTATTGCAGAGAATATCCAAGGAGGGGCACAGAGCAGTAAAGTAGTCGTTAATCCATAGCCTAGTGTCGCACTCAATGTCGGGAAGAAGATGTTAAAGGAGAGGGAGACAACCGTGACTCCCGCTGAGAGAGCAAGCCACCAGACTTTCCAATCCACAAGCGCTAGCTGCAAACCTTGCCTTATCTCTTTCAAGTGATTTTCGGAGCCATCTTCGGCTACGCTGCTCTCGCTTGGCGGTATCCTGGCGTCAGCAACTTCCGCCATTCGACGAAGTGCAAGTGCCCGCTCAGCAGGTGTGAGCCACGTATGAGAATCTTCGGGAAAGTCTGGGAGAACGAACGTTGCTGTTATAGCCACCACGATGGTTAAGAAACCTTCAATGAAAAAAAGCCAGCTAGGAATCGAATTGGTCATGCTTGTATGCTGATTTTCAACACCTATTCGACTCACCGCCAAGCAGTAAAACCAAGAACTCCGTCCATCGTATCTAGAATTCCAGAGGCAATGAGTGACCCGAAGGCGTTGCTGACCAAATTTCCGCAAAAAAGCAGTGCAGTTCTGCGAGAGAGTTCCTTCCTTGTATACCATTTCGAAATGAGGAACTACGAAAAATCAAGATACGAATGGTCGAATTGCGATCGAAGCTCACCAGGGCGCCTGGGAAAAATGCTGCCTCAACGAAACCGAGAAAAAAACGCGTACATAGGGCACCAAAGAAACTAGAGAGTCGTGATGATAAGTCAACTCGTTATGATAGATAAGAAAGACGAACTTGGTAGTAACTCCTGAAATTCAAGACTAATATATGAAGAAGAGAATGCCCAACATAAAATATGAGACGTGTACCAGTGAGCATAGAGATAAATCCCCAGATGATCATACAGGAGGGTAGATATATGGAAGGCTTCCCAACGTACACCAGAAGCATATTGCTATTTCATTCAGCACAAGGCAAAAACTGTCATTTTGAAAGATCTCACGAAGGTATTTGCATAAATATATAGCCGACATAGAGTATTGAGAGAATTGACGCGAACTGGTTTCCCTCGAGGTGCAAGTCTTCCTCAAACCCGCGTAGTCTGGCCGCACTGCAACAAAAAGCATGATGAAAACCACCCAGAGGGATAATGAGAATCCTAACGCTGCATTGTTCCGGTCGATATCTATCCGTGCAGGGAGATTCATGACAGCATTCATTAAACGAGGGTTGGTCTTACAGTTTAGAATATATATAAGAATGAGAATCGACATGCGTCGGTCAAGTTTGCGCAAGAGCGAGCGCTCCAGCTGGGCTCGGGGTGCTCCCTCATTCACATCGTGTTCTGTTTGAGTGCCGTCACCTCCATGTGACAGGACCGTAAGATATGGGCCTATCACAGACACTTGAAACTATAACGTTACCTGGAGAATGAGAGAGGAGGGGACGATAGGCCTCAGAATCTAGAGAGAACACATCTGAAGGAGACATAAGACGAGTGAGAGCTTGGGGTATGAACACGTTGACCAGGTATACTTAAGTAGTTGTATCTGTGGGTGCCGATTGGACAGGGAGGTCAGTACTGAACAAGGGTCACACGGGGGTCATGAATGCATGCCGCCTGACACATGCACATATCATAATCTCCTTGATAAGTAGTAACCTTCCTTTTTGCAAGTTGATTCCCATGGCCACTGCTGTGCTATACCCTCGAACGACTCCGTCTGACTACCATAGAATCATATCCCCTACTCTGAAAATCTCAGAGGACACTAAGATCCCAATCCCAGTTGGAATACTTGCTTGCCAACGTACCCCTTCCTTCACCTTGTGTCTTGAGATGTCATTGAATGAGCGAACGTTTCGTCTCTCTAGGTGACCCTCTTCTACGAACTCTCGACACCGCTGTTGTCGTAGCGTCTCAATCTCAGCCTGCAGCAATCCCAGCGAAAAAGCCAGCAAAGAAGTCGGTAATCGCGCCTGCGATACCCGATGATCATTTACTTGAAGTTATTGTTGAGAAGTGACTTGCACATAGTCGAAGATACGTTTACCTTTTTCACCTTATACTATTCTACTTACGTTACGATCATATGTCGAGCGCGCCACCACAGAGTGGGGCGCGATCGGTA
>JABFYK010000256.1:0-17623 GCA_018849495.1 Termitomyces sp. T123_Mx157
CCACCCCGCGTCCCAGTCTCACCGACCCTCCTGCAGCGGGCCTGTTTACCCGCCGCCTACCCACCATGGAAGTGCCGGACTTTACTCCCCTTGGACGCCGTGCCCTTCCTCCTGCCCGCCGCCCTACGCTTCCACCGCCCGTTGTCGCTGAAGCGCCGTTCAGCGACCTCCAGGACACACCAGAACCGGAACAGGAAAGACCAAAGAGAATCCTTCCCCTGTCGCTGTTGGCACCGCGATACTCGCACCTGCTGGAAGAAGCGGTAGCTGTGAGCCAGCTTCCCGATTCCGAACCAGGGAACGATATCGAAGATGATGCAGCCGCAAACGAGGCTGAACCAGAACCCGTGGTTTTCCCTTCCTCGCCCACCATCTCCCAACAACCGAGCACGCTCAAAACCCTCGTCAAAAGCTTTCTCTTCTCCTACCTCCCCACCCTCTCCAAGAACCCCGTTCCCAAACCCAAATCTTCCTCCCGCCCAGGCTTTCCCCTCCCTCCACCCTCCGTGCTCGAAAAATCCAGAGGGCCTATCATCACCCCCGCCCGAGCACCCATGCCCAAGCCCACACATCCCAAGGAGCTCGTCCACCTCAATCCCGCGCCCGTGCCTCCTAAGCCGTCGATGATACCTCGCGCGCCAAAGCCACAGAGACTGGTTGAGCTGCACCGCGTGAGTCCGCCGCACGAGAGCGAGAAGGAGGAGATCATCGTTAGGGCGAGACGGAGCAGTGGAGGTAGTGTGAAGGATTTAGTGAGGGGGTTCGAGGAGATGGAGAAGAATTCGAGTGCGAAGAGGGCTGAGGAGCAGAAGAGGGGAGTGTTGAAGAGGGTAAGAAGTGTTGGGGAGTGGAGGAAGACCGCGGGGCTTGCTAATGCCGGCGCGAGCAAGCCTTCGTGGCGCCCTTGATAATATCTTTTGTGATTTTTTATGGACAGTGATTTACAGGTGCAGGTCCTGGATGATCTGTTGTTGTATTATGTATGTACCCTTATATGTTGTCCATGTGTCGTGAGTAGGTAAATGATATATGACTATGAGCAACTGTGGCGTGATCAATGAAACGATTTGCATCAGAGCGCCGGAAGATAGATCATAGGCATCGATGACCTGTAATCCTTGTTCATGGACCAAGGATGGCGTGCCTTTAGAATTCCATTCATGAAGTGGATGCAGACCCGGATTTACAGTATAACATGTGGCGTGGATGATCAACTAATACAATACAAGTGGAACACGATAAACTCAGTCAACGTTCTTGGGAACATCGGGCTTTCTCCGCTCAAGCACCTCAACAAACTTCCTTGGGAACCAACCTTCCCTGCCATCCCTCGTGCGGCCCTTCCACCATTCTCCCTCGACTTCCATGCGTGGGTCGACCTCCGCACCCGTCCGTGGGTCCAACTTTCCCATGATCGCAACAATCTCGTTCTCCTTGAGACCAAGCTCGTTCTGGTTTGTCGCCGTAAAGGGGTACACCGTCCGCGCAAACGAAAGGGTAGACGGATCAAGAGGAGGTAATTGTCCACCATTCGCCACCGCCGCCCGCGCCTGTGCGCGTTCTTGGAGGATGCGAATGAGCTTAGACATGGCATAGGGGATACCAAAGATGGCGAGGAGGAACATGATCAAGGGCTTTTTGGATGCTTTGGGCGGCGGCGGTCCCCGTGGGCCCTGTACCGGCCGGCCGTTGATGAATTCACGGAATTCGTGATTCATGGATGCAGAAGCTGGGCGGCCAGTAATGAGCTCGCGTATCCATCGTAGTAGCCCGAAGACGCCAAACACACTTCCTAGGGCATTGCGGAGCTGACTGAATTGATCGGCGACACCGACCATGGCGAAAAATGAGGAATGTGTTGCCATGAATGTCGATTCGAGCATCTGTGCGATGCCCGTGAAGGTCGAGACGATAGAGTGAAGGAGGGCAAAGGTATTTTGTGTCGTAGATTGAAGAGTCTGAGTAAGATTTGGGTTGTTGGGATCCATTGGCATTCCATTAGCACCCATCATGCCCCCCATCCCGTATCCTCCGTACATCCCACCCATGCCCATACTGCCATATCCCATGCCATAACCTCCCATTCCACTGTACATCCCGCCGTATGATCCCATTCCACCATAGCCGCCATACGTTGATCCATAAGAACCCACTCCACCATACCCACCATAGGTTGAGCCAAACCTTGAATAAGGTGATGCACTATAAGATGAATAAGGAGAAACTGTGGAAGATGGCTGCGCCAGCGCTGCTGGCCGGTCCGGCACGTTTGGTATCTGTGAGGACGGAGCGACTGATGGTGTGGATGATGAAGCTATTGGTTGAGATGCGGGTGCATCCGCGATTGTAGAGGCAGCACCATTTCTCTCCCAAGGCTTTGGTGGAGAGACCATCGTGAAGGTTGGAGACAGCTCGAAGTATGCATCACATGTCATCGGCATTGACCCCGCATCCGGGGCCCGCACAACTCAGCTATAACAAGAGCTCAATTGAGACATCCCCTGCGCGCGAGGGCCCTCTGCATGTGGACACTATGTACTCATTAATATTTTTGCCAATGGGTGCTATGGCGCTTGCTCAAGCGCCACATCTACACCCATTGCAATCGAAAGAATCTATTATTGATGTCAGCGTGGGAAATAGCTGGGCCAGCTTATCACAATAGCTAGTCATATATCCTGTATCACAAGGTTGTGTAAGATTGTATCCTTGTACAAAATCATGACGATGAAGACAGTGATCTAAATTCATCTTCCATCTCTCCAAGTCGAGCGGCAACCCACCGTAACATATAGTCCGGGTTTGTCTTCTGTTCAATCGTCCGCAATTTGTCGACTATCCCCACATGAGCCGACAAGAACAGCGCCTCTTCCTCCTCCTGCAAACTCTTCCAGTCCGTTGCCTCACTACTATTAGATTCATCAAGCAACTGGTCCACAACATTGTCCTCATCCTCGATCCCATCACCATCAGTCTCGGGTGTCTCAGGGCCACTGGTCGGAGGACTCTGGTGGAGAGTCCTCCAATCTGCTGGGCTACTCCTCAGCCTGGGAAACACCCTCCCACTCCCACTCGCACGTCGATGCTCCCTGGAGATTGCCTCCTCTATTCTGCCTTGTCCAACAAGTCGATTGTACTCGCCAGCTCGAGTCTCGTGTGGAGGTGAGTAGTCAAAAGGGAAGCGTTGCGAATCTGGAGGCAAAGGTCTAATCTTCAGCCGATTATCCAGCGCCTTGAAAGGGGAAGCCTGAGTACCCATGGCAGGCTCTGTGCTTGGTTCGCTTTTCTGATTGCGCTCCAGTGGAGATGACCAAGGCATCCGATACTCGTCGGCAATAGGTAACGCCCCCATCCCGTTCTCCATCATCTGCTCATGAGTGACCTCCTGAAGCCTCGCGGAGTTGTTCCGATAAAGCCGAACCCATGCTTCTGTACGCTTTATACTGCCGTAGTGATTGTATACCCGCCAAACCTGCTCCACCAAATATCCTGAATCTTGGGCAATTCCTTCAATAGCGGCATTCAAACCAAGGAACTCAATCTGTTCACGATCCTCGTCAGCAATGGAAATTGAAGAGCGTCTCCTTTGAATGTTGTCAGTATTCATGAGATTGATACGGCCATGAGATGACTCAGGAGATGGTTGGTAGGACACTGTGGTAGCCATTGAATGGACACGGCTGTGGGTAAAAGGAGAGGATGCTGCAAAGCGACGCTTCGCCAGTTCCGCACGAAGATCAAGTCTACGCACAGCTGAACTCTGTTGTACTTCGCGTAAATTACTCATAGAATGTCGTCTGACGATAGTTTCGTCGGAGGATCGAGAAGGATTGTTCGGTGTCCAGAAATGGCGAGGCAGAGGTAGCCTGACTAGTTCACGCTCATGTCCCGTATTATTGGGTTCTGTTTTAGCAGCTGAAACAGAATCGAAAGTATCGTGAGATAACCTAGAGGAGATCTGCAAGGCACTGTGTTGGTCGGTAGTCTCCTTCCCCTCGTGAAAACCTCCATGATGTACAGGGTGTTTAAGACGGCCCTGCTGCGTCTGAGGAGAGGTGAACAATTTATTCACATCTGAGCCATTATTATTGCCATTGATAGAACTCGCAGACACATTCCTCGCTTGGTGTTCACTAACTGCAGGCAAGACCGCATTTGCCACATCACGAGGAAGCGTGCTGGATACCGTCATGGCCTCGACGGCTTTGCCTTTGCCTTTGAAATCATTCCTCTTTCGTGTAGGTGGCCAACCCGGAGTTTCTTTCTCGTTTTCGGACGAGTCGTTTCCGCCATTCGTTCGTTGGCCGGCGAAGCGAGTCCCAAAATGCCCCTGTACAAGCTTTTGGTTTCTGTTTTTCGGTCGAATAGAGTGACTAGGGTTGGGGGGAGATGGGGTTGGTGGCGACGAATCAAAGAAGACGTCATCTTTCGCGACAGGTTTGAGACGACGGGACTTTTGGATAGCCTGAGCTTTGAAAGGAACATTTGATTCTGGAGAGATTTGGACCTTGGAGCTGGAGGCCACAGGTTGAGTATCAGCCGGGACAGTGCGATGTGATATCTGATACGTGATTGATGGGTTTCGCTGCCTTACAGTTACGGAGGTCTTTGGGTCCACGTTATGTGGATTTTGGGACAATGGTGCCTTAGCATCTGCGTAAAGCGATGGAGAGGATGTTGGCATTGTTCTTAAATTAGCATAGTCAGGATGACCCCTCCACGCATTCTAGCAAAATCATACCTTGCAGGAAGACTATGTTCATCTGCATCTTCCAGTTTCTGATTTACAGCATCAGTAGGTGCTACATTAAGTGCAGCACTCTCCTCCCGAGTAACCTGCATCGGATAATCTTCTGCTCGAAAAAGTAGTAAGATTGCAAAAGAGTCAAACGTCATTCCGGACTCACCAGGGTTATTGATAACAGCTTTCCCTTCCTCTTTAACCAGGAGAATAGGCTCTTCCATCGCTGAAACTGGAATCTGACTTTGTTTCTGAATCCTATTCAATTCGTGCTCTAGACAAGGTGACCGTGACGTTGATACTTGCCAAGTCTTGCTTTGCCCTGGCGCACTTCTCTTCCTTATCGTTTCCCCTCTTTCGTTTAGATCGTCCTACTGGCCTCTCTTCTGAGCTCTCCTCATCGTCAGCAGGAAGAATAGTATGTTGAATCTGGTATTTCTTGATTTTAATGTCAAATTCATGTTGGTTCTTGCAATAACGATCGCGCCACGATTGCCAAGGGTGGGTTCGACTCCATCTCCACTTATTATCAGCCTGCATATGCAAAAAATATGTCTTCAAGGGAAGCAACTTCGAAAAAGTGCAGAACACACATCCTTGCACAGGGTTTGATACAGACTGTTCCCTGAGCGTCCCTTGGTTGACGGGTTGTATGTAGCTATATATTCCACGAGGAGGCTATCCTCGTCGCTAGTAAAGGGTGCCCTGCTGTAGATGCTGTCAAACACCAACGCGAGAACATGGTATTACGCGCCTACCTCGACATAGTCAATACTATCTCAGACAACTGATCAACTGAGTCGTTGAGCAAAATTCGCAAGGATTATACAGATATATAGACGCTGACGCGAATATTCCCAGAGAAGTTGAAGTAGATTGACGACCATACACCTGAAAAAGAACAAGGGTGTCCATTTTTCGACACGTCCGTCACATCACGAGAGTAACCTTTAACGTGACAGACAACGTCGTCATCGATCTACTTACACATGCAAATATATAGATGAATATTTGGATATCAATACGTCCCAATTTCGATGCGAATATGATGTGTAAATAAGGTATAGTAATATACCATTGTAGTTGGTCGTGACAAGCGTAAAAGGTCATAAGTGGTCGTAAAAGGTCGTCAAAGAAATTGAGTAGGAAACCAGAGATAAGTCGGAACAAATAACAGGGAATGGCGTGATGGTGAAACATGATGCGGTCCAGCAGCAGAGGTGGAGTCGTTATAGGAGGAAGGAAGGCCAAATCAGAATTACTGAGCAAAACCCGTCGAACTTGGAGGTCGCGAGCTCGCGCCCTCACTTTGACCCCGTGGCCTGCATTCAAGCGGAGAGAAGGAGTCACTCTTGCTTGGTATTGCTAAGTCATCGTGTGATCTGTTAAAGAAGTCGTCTTCGCCCTCATATGGCGAAGATGATGCGTTTATCTAGTGCAATGTAATATGTGAGACGCGTTCGAACAAAGGGAGCAAGATGAAGATGAAAGAAGATATTTCTTGAACAAAGGGAGCCAACTTGAAATCGAGTGTGAGATAGAGGCTTACCCACTGGCCCAGGACCTCGGCAACTCGTGAAGCTTCCTCTGTACTAAATTTGACGTCCATACCCTTCTCCGCGTGGTGCTTCAGGAGCTCGCTCAAAGACCTCTTTCCTTCCCTAGCTGGGCTCTCCGCTGTGATTGTTCTCGTCCGACCAGGCGTGGCATCACTGCCCACAGGGAAAACAATGGAATTTCGAGGTGTTTCTTTCGAAATTTGTTGTGAAAGTGAAAGTGATGAAGATTCCACGTCGGAAAGAATTAAGGAGCGGTCCCAATCTTCATTCTGAGATGCTGGATCGTTGATAGAAAGGGACGTGAGTGAAGAATCTAATTGTTCAGTCATCGAGACGAGAATGTGAGAAATAATATAGAAGCGTCAACGAGAGATGAAGAGGCCGGTCGCTGCGCGACTAGTCGCAGACTTCTATGTGGAAACAAAAAGTGAGAGGTTTGCCGGAAAGTCCGATGCTTCATGATCATCAAGTCACGTGTTGCTGACTTAATAGGATTTCACAACATCTCGCCAAAGATTTTTATATGTATCATAATATATGTCCGTCCAAGTGTGCGGTGGGTAACTAAAGGTAATGTAACTCCATAAACGCATGCATTTCAAGATAGCGTGAGTATAATAGTCCTGTCTCATACGCAGATGTGAAGGAGCCCATCTCAGGATTAAAGGAAGAGTGCGACAAATGCACAGGCGACCAGGCCACCCACACCCCACCTTGGGGAAGCAGACGTTGACAAAGCACCATTATCGTGGCTACTGTTCGATGTTGCGTTTCCAGTGGCGGATGCTCCCTTTGCTGTGTTCGATCCGGAGGCACTACTGGCCCCTGCAGATGTACTTGAAGACGACAAAGCAACGGGAAGCTTGTTCACCGTATTCCATGAAGTACCAGGACTCGCAGAGGTAGAGTTAGCATTGTAGGGCATATACGAGACAGAACCAGAGGAGCTCAATTGGACAAGGGAGTCCGTGGATGCGAAGTATGTCGCCAACGAATCTTTGATCGATGGTCCTGGAAGGGTCTTGGTAGTGTTTGTCTGCGAATTAGAAAGTGAGTAAACCAGTGACTCACGAATCAATCGAGAGCTACCTCGACATTGATGACGTATGTCGCTGAACCGTCATCAGGGATGAATGCAAATTCTTGTTGAACCTACATATATTGAAAAATCGTGATTAGGTCGCCTTAGAAAAGAACCTGTGAAGCGTACACCCTGCTCCATGAAGAAGGAAGTAGTTTGTCCATGTGTGGCCGGAAACTTGCCATACGGTTGAGGTTCAGGTTGCATGAACGAGACTGACAGCCTATTAGCAAACAGGCACTGAACGAATGAAAATGACACACAATGGATCACAAAGATCTTGGCACTACCGGGCTCGACCCCGGGGACGTCAAGGAAGTGAATGTGATTTTGAGCAAGAGCCATCACGGGCTGGTAGTCAGCACCGAACCCAGAGGATTGGACATCACCCCATGCCACGGGGGTAGAATTAGCAACTTTTAGGAGTCCCATGTCGAGATTGAACATTTCACCCTTGGAGAGCGCATCTGTCACTGGCGTCAGGATGAACGATGCAAGTCAGGTGAGGATTCATACAGAAAACGTTGGTATCGTGGTCTAGGATAGCATTGAAGGACGAGGGGTCGAAAGATCCGGTATTGACCGCTTGAGTTGACCATGATTTCGCAGTAGCATCATAGATATAGATAGAGGAAGGGGAGGACGAGCTGGCGCCGAGAACGTAAATTGCATTCGTGAACTAGTCCCCAATTGCTCGTTAGTGGAACGCTAGGTTCTTCCTAAAGACATACCTGTGACAAATAACACGTCGTATTGCTGCCATCGAAAGGACTGTAGGGAATATTTAATACTAGATCAAAGAATGACTTAATGACCACATACGGCCGTCCAGACGTCGTGATGTCGGTAGCAGTGCCTAAGGGTAGATAGTCAGCATAGCCCGGGTCGCAATTTTGTTGTGTACCAGAGGCCCAGGTATCTTGGGTACCAGCATTCAAATCCTTTCCGTTAAAGCCGAAGGCCAGCAAGTTCCACGATATGTCAAATGCTATGCAGGAACTGCCAGCAGAAGCAGCGCCAGCCAGAGAGAGAGTAACGAGCGTGATAAGGGAAGAAACGCGAAGCATTTCAAGGTTTTTGTAGAAATCGTGTCTTGCGAGAGAGGTCGTGGGTATGAAAGAGTGTGTTGGCCGTGCAATGTATGTAAAAGGAGCTAAATTGATGAGCCGCACGTGGGTAAAAAGACGCGTATGTACACCTGCTATGTTTGGGAGATGATGGCTTTAGCTTCAAATACGTACTCACAATGCACTACTACTAGTCAATGTTCGACCGACCCCCAGACACATTGCATGACCGACACGAGGTGAACCTTTCCCCTCAATACCATATGACACGCCGGCGCTGGGCAATAAGTTGTCGTTGTCAACCCCCAAAATCTGAGTAAGTCCAGGGTAATTGCCTTCCTCTTCTTCGACCCACTGTAACGCACGCCCTTTTTATCTTGATCAGTCTCTAACTCTGTCTAGTATGGGTGGGCCTGAGGATGTCAGACACCAAGACAACTCTCTCATCTGCTTGGAATATGCGGCGATCCTCGATTCTACACAGCACTCGAGGCCTACTAGTATGGACCAATAGTACCACAGTCTACGGCTTGACATTCGACTTCACATGATAACACTGGTCCTCTAGAGCCCAGAACCATTATAATAATATTGAAAACGATTACATATTGAAGTCACGGACTCGCAACGGACTATCTACTTAATGTCGATGATGGACCAAAATTGCGACTTGGATGTCTTCGTCTCTGAGTTATAGCACTTTCCCAAAATGATAATGGCTAGTTTTGTCACCACATCGCCATATTGTTGAACTCAGGTCTTTCCGGATTCTCTTCTTTTCCTTTGATTGAGGACTGTCCCAGAAAGGGAATCACCGTTCTGGAGAATCCCATTATTTTGGGAAAATGGTTTAGTTCGACCGCCTACTGAAGTTGAGGTTTGCACAAGATAGATCAACTGACAACGGCACGGCTATGGACGTCGTGGTCCTATTACTACAAGTTAGTGAAGGTCGGAGATAATCTTCTGTAAGAAGTTCAAGGATGTCACATCTCAGTCGTTCCCAATAAACTGCTCGTGCGGCGTGGAATTTCAAGCTTCGAGTTTCGTTGTGAAACATTCATAATCATGGGACGGTCAAACACACTTGAAGACATTGTTCCTTAGGAGCATGCCATGAAAAGAGCTCAGCGCTCAGCACTCAGGCATTATTGCCTTAGAGTTTCAAGCTCTTGTGAAAGAAATCTAGGTGAACTTCATAACATTTCATCATTCGGTCCCTTTAACAGCTTATCAGGTAGTAGAAGTATTGGAAGAATCTTGCAGGTTACCATATGGGGTCATTGTCGCAGGCCGGATTCCTTCGAAATCAGTGAACTCCGATGTTGCTTCCAATGCTCCTCCGATATGTCAACCGACGATGAGTTGCGATTTGTCTTCATCTTCAGTACAGCTCACAAGCAACCGGGGCCTCTATCTACCTCGTGAAGTTCAGCTTGTATTCCTGGCTAAGATTGGACCCCTGTCACCGGTCAAAGCAGACTCTGGTCTAAGGCACTTCTTTGACATGTCTAACTCTACTTCCATCATTGATGGATCGTTTTACTCTGCGCACTTCAAATGCCGGCAAACGCGGTTCGCTGTCCATATAGAAGAGGAAGTCGCTGAAGGCTTCTTTCACCCCCCTCCTTTCCAAAGAGTCAGCTATGGTCTTTGGGTACAATCTTAACGGTCCCGAGTATGAGGCTAGGTATGTCTGCACACGGTGTTTCTTCCGCTTCAGCTGATCAATGATGGTGCAGACTGAAGAAGCCCTTCTCGCCTCCTACTGTAACGTTGAAGGAAATTCACGATGCGGTACCGAAACATCTCTTCAAGAGTAACGTTCACCAGTTACTTATGTGCGATTAACTTGCTGAATATATCACTCAGAGGATCCAATCAAAGCAGCCGCCTATGTTGCCCGCGACATTACCTTCACTCTTCTTCTTTTCAAGCTTGCATCTTTAATCGGGCCTTGGGCAGATACGGACTTCTCAGGCTTCGTGACATCTGGATGGAACAAAGCTCTACTCAAGGTTGCCCTCTGGTGTTCGTACTATTGGATTCAAGGAATGGTTTGGGCTGGGATCTTTTGCTTGGGTATGATTGTTTTCTTTCGTCTGCTGACGTCAATTGTTGATCAGATCAACAGGACACGATGCTGGACATGGTACACTCTTTGACGATAACAGAATAAACAATGTCGTCGGATTTGTTCTTCATACTGTGCGTCTCAGCTGCGAGCTATAAATGCATTCGTTGAACTGAGCATAGTGGCTTTTGATTCCTTATTATGCCTGGCGCTCTACCCATCATGCTCACCATGTAAATCCGACTTTGGATCTATGTTTTCCATTCAGTTGACTCGTTTGCATATAGAAAGCAACAGCTTCAATGGAACGTGATGAAAACTACGTTCCGTACCTTCGCAGCGAATACGAACTCCCCTCAGAGAAAAAGGCGACTCAATTCGACTATGCTGAAGTTTTTGAGGAAACACCTATTTGGACGTTTGCTCGCATGTTCATCATGCAAGGATTGTGAGTTCCCCTGTCATTGTAATAGTCTTGTCATCCATGTGATTTTTGTGAAGTGGCTGGTGGGTCTACCTTACAAAGAACACCATGGGTTCGAAGATGTACCCTCCTGGCACAAATCACTTTGACCCACATTCTCCGCTTTTCAAGCCGGAACAACGTGAGCAATCTGACTGAAACCGAGTTCAATCTTCCAATTTTGATTCCAATTTCTCTAGGCAACTCCATCATTATTTCCAACATCGCCTTAAGTGTAATGCTAAGTGCTATGGCGTATGTTGGGCCTAACCTCGTTTTGAAATATTACCTCGTGCCTTACCTGGTGTGTGTTCTTTCCATAGCCCCGAAATTGTCTTGTCTGACGGCATTAATAGTTTACCAATCACTGGTAGTTGATAATTGCATTTCGTCATGTGCATGTATTTAACTCACCGGAATGCTATTTTCTTCAGGATAGGTGTGTACAGCACCCCGAAATTTTGTGCTGCCCTGACATCCCATCTTGTCTCTAGTCATGTTCACATATTTGCACCACTCGGACCCCACAATTCCTCATTATAGGAAAGCAGAATGGACATTCCTTCGGGGTGCTGCAGCGACCGTTGATAGGCCTCTTCTTGGATGGTGTGGTCGTTTCTTCTTCCACAACATATCGCATGATCATGTGGCACACCGTATGTGACCTAAATCGACAGGTTGATAATGTGTACCCATAATATTTTTCATAGATTTCTTCATAAAGGCCCCGTTCTGTAAATCCTCGAGAATATGCTGTTTCTGTTTATTTGACTTTTCTTTGCCATTCAGATAACGGACCCCAGATTACGAAGGCTATAAAGACTGTTTTGAAGGACGATTACAACTACGATTCCACGGTACGTTTTCAATTCCTTTGTGCATCCAAAGCTGAACTTTAACGACAGCCGACTTGGTATGCTTTGTACCGCTCCTTCACCCAGTGTTTGTTCGTTGAGGAAGAAGGCAACATTATCTTCTATAAGAACAAACATGGCGTCGCTGCCCGAGAACTAGCCCAAGGTGTTGTGAAGAAAATTCATGAGAGTGGATGGAACGGTGATGTGCAGGACAGCCGTATCGAGTTCCCCAAGTTGGATTAACCCTACATTCTTCAAGTTGTTTATTAGTCAAATCACGCTCAGTAGACATCATGTAGCCAACTTGAAGGTCGTTAGTATCTGGAGTGCTGGAACAGCTAGATATGCAGATTACTGCACCGACCTTAGAAACCTTTTGGACTCAAACTAACTGCTATACCTAACAGATATATACCCAGGGTACTTTATTTAGTTATCAGAATGTTTTTCTAGACATTGAAACAGCCAGTAGGAGGCAGTTTTCTGCCATCAAACCTTGTTTTAGAGCTTACACTGTATCATTCGGGAGCTACCGGAGGTGAAGAAACCAGCTTTAAAGGCAAAGAGCAGGGGGAGGTGCGAACGTCCATTAGGAATCTAAAAATGGACGAGGGCAGACATAGTTCAATGTTCCGATCAAAGATTCCGTCATTTTCAGAGGTGGCACCTTGTTCATGAAGCCAATCTGCCGATTTTCGAAGGTATCTGGTTCTCTTGGCACGAGGTAATTCCACTGTCTTATTTCCCACTGACCAGAGGAAGCCAGTGTATGAGAAGGTTGAGTAGAAGGGCGGGTGTTTTTCAGGAGCCCAAGGCCAGCCTAGATATTTTGCCACTGAACATATCAAGGATTCGTCCTAAGTGTATACATAGGGAGGGCCCCGTATTGGGTGGCGGAAGAATATGAAATCATCGACCCACTTCAGCACTGCCTGCATACCACAGTGCAAAAATATCTTCACGATTGCGTCCTGCAACATGATCAAATATACCAGGTGCACAAGAAATACTAAAGTTTAGAGAAAAGTCAAAGTGGACGAGGCCAATTGAGAATTACAGGCTAATAGAACCCAGTCTTCAGGGTGAGTCTGAATGTTACAAAAGGCTGAGCCATGTCAAATACAGCTACCTGAGTGCCAGAAGGCAAATTGTGCTTAATGCAAATTCTGATACAACTAAAAATGAGATTTCCTTTGAGGAGTGGCATAGGGCTATGTTGCTGCTATGCGAAAACATTTTTTGGCTCATAGCAATCCTTGCTTTAGTGGCCCCATCACAAAGGAGATTGCTCATTTGTTTGAGTTGCATGTTGCTAGGCTGAAGGACATGTCAAATGCTTGCACACAATTCTCTATCATGCTAGAATATAATCAGTGTCTTTGTATCTTGTTTGTCACTAAGTCCCGACTGTTTCAAATAGACAATTTTCACATGGATTTATGGCAAGAGTGTTTGACTCAGGACCACATATCAAAGAATGGAGGTGTTGGTCAGACAAGGGTTTGGCAGATATGACTTTCTTTCTTTCTAAGATTCATGGGCATGGGCAGGCCTCCAGTTCATTTATGACTATAGCTTCCTGGGCTCAGATTTGATTGGAAGAATTGCTATCTTGGCAGGAAGGAGAACTATAAAACCATTGGGTCATGGTTATTTGACAATGTAATATATCATTGGGGATGTATTGCAGAAATCATCACAGATAATGCAGGATAGTTCAAACAGGTTACAGCTTGGTTGGAAAACAAGTATGGGATCAGTGGCATAACCATTTCATCCTACAATTCTCCTGGTAATGGTAGAATTACAAGGCCACATTGGGATGTCTGGCAAGCACTGTTCAAGGCTTGTAAGAATTGCACCAAATAGTTTTGGTTCTTCTTCCATGTAATGTAGAGTGACCACATAACTACATGCAAGCAATTTGGATGTTCACCATACTTCATGATTCCAAGGGCCCATCCCATCATACTATTGGATTTGGCTGAGACCACCTGGTTAGTAGAACTACTAAAGGGTCCCTTGCCTACAGAAGAATTGATTGGATACCAGGCATGGGCTCTTGCTAAACACTCTCAATACTCAATATGTCAAGGAAATGCAAGAGTGTGTGGGAAAAGACAAGCTCAAGTGGGCATTGAAGTTTACAGAGGAACCTAAATACTCTATAAAAGACTTCGAGTATTAACTCTTGAACTTAGTCCTAGTAAAGAATATGATAACAGAGAGTTTGCCTGCAAAAATGCTCTTACAATTTCATGGACCAATGGTAGTCCTTACAAGAACTCAAGGAGAAAACTATGTGTTGCAAAAATAGATGGCACTGTTTGGCAAGAGTTGCAGCCTTTAGAGTCATAAATTATTGTGCTAGAAAACCACTCAGCCTACCAAGAAGAATGAAAGAGTGGATTGATGATACACCTGCTAAACTGAAAGAATTAAGAAAGAAACAGCAAAAGCCAACTTTGCTATGTGAGTGCAGCTTTGCTGCCAAACTTGTGGTTGGCTAGCAATAAGTGGTTAGTTTAGCAATTGGGATAAAGGGTGATGGGAATAGCAATGCACTGGCCAAGAAGAGCACTTTGGTTTTCTTGGTGCAAGGCTTGCCTTCTGGATTGTCCTGGGTAGGAGTAAGGAAGAGAATTAGATCATCAAAACAACAAGCTAACAAGTTGAATTTGGAAGCTGGGACTTACATTGTTTCAGTGTTTTGTGTTTGGTAGGACAAGAAGCTGATGAACCTAGAGTAATAATGTCCTGTCAAAGGGTAAACCCATCGATACTCACTGTGTCCTGATTATCATGTCACGTGTGTTTGCTTACCAGTTGCCTCAAATAAGTTTTCCAATTAGATCACACCTCAGTTTGTCTACTCTGCAAGTGCCATACTGAGGTGTGTATATTATTACCTTGATTATTGTACTTGTAACTTACTAGTATATCTAGTTCTCCCTCTTGGGTCTAGGTATTTAATATAAAGTTTGTCTACTCTGAGAGTGCTGTACTGAGTTCTCCCTCTCAGGGGTAGGTCTAGTCATTATCTCATTTGAAATCTAACTCTGAAAGGTTATGGGCCCCATTGCCTAACACCAATTAAGAAGACTATGAACTCACAGGGACATACACATCCCATCCTGCCATTTCTATCCAGATCAAGCCTCAATCTCCACATGATCATCATTAACTCCACAATTGCCACTCTGATACTGCCTTGACACATTATTTCAAACTCAGAAACAACAACCACTTGCCCAACCCTGATGGGTCCAGAGAACTTCCAGATCTGAAAGATTTGCATCACTACAAAGCTTTGTCAAGAGAAGGTATGGGACATCATCCAAACACTTCTCCCCACTCAGATTGCACCAACAACCTCTCCTGCTGCACCTCCTATTGTTCCACCCATGTTATCTGCAGCCCCAACAACCAATACTACCCCCACCATCATAATGCTGTTGTTTACCAATGTCACTGGGACTAGCTGTCATGCAGATAGTTGGGCTGTTTGTGACACCAAAGCTGCCAGTATTATCATTGCCTATGTATCTGACTGCCTTGCACTTGAAGTAGGGGAGCTTGCACATGCAAAAGACATGTTTGACAAGCTGGTCACAATACATGTCAATACAAACATTGGTGTTAGTGCTTTCTACACCTTGATCTCAATGTTAAATCTAAAATGGGATGGATCACCTTCTACCCTGAGTGACCACATCTGCATGTTATCAGCTGCCACCACCAAACTCACTGCAATGAAAAAGGAAATTGATTGCAAGTTCCTCACATTCATCTTCTTACTCTCTCTACCTAAAAATAACATATGGGAGTCCTTCAGGGCTACCATACTCATTTTACTTGCTCCTTGGACATTACTCACTTTCTCCAATCAGCTAACCTTCACAGCAATGGCTCAACAAGGCATGTCCTCCAAAGCTGCCCTAAAGGCCAACTCTAATGCCAAGTCAAAGTTCAAAGCCAAATCAGAGATGTGGTGCAAGTTCCACAACTCCTCCACACACAGCACAGCCAATTGCAGGATGTTGAGGGAAAAGAATGAGAAGAAAGGAAAAGGGAGAGCATGGAATAAAAAGAGGGAAAAGGCAAATTGTATGAGCCACAACTTCTCATTGGACTCTGACAGCTCAGACAACAAATCAGGCAGAGGGATGGCAGGTTACTCTACTACTGAATCTGCCTATGTCTCTAGAGCATTGATGACATGCAGTTTGGCTTATGTTGGGAATGTTAACCCAACCTCCTCACCTAGTACTATTGTGGACTCTGGAGCCTCTGCTCACATGACATCACATCAAAATTGGTTCAAACATGATTTGTTCAAAGAGCTGAGTCCACCCCAAAAGATCCACTTTATTGCAGAGACCACAGGGATTGGAACTATAACCCTCAAATGCAAAACAGGTGGTTCTACAAACTCAGTGAAACTAGAAAACACCCTTTATGTGCCATCATTCCACTTAATACTGATATCTATCCAAAAACTCAACAAGGCCAGCTATTATACCTCCAAGAAAGGAATGTGTAAAATCAAGAAAACAAAGGGATGAAAAACAATACTTACTGGCATCTACAAGGACAACCTCTATCACCTGAACATCATGGCAAAAATCCATACCCACGTTTTCATGGACATAAACACTCTCCACCATTGACTTGGATACATATCATCCAAGCATCTGATGCAGATGGTCAGCAATGGACATATTGAAAAAGTGGACACAGTAACTGGGAAAGCCAAATTCTGCAGACTGTGCAGCTTAGCTAAAGCCAAGAAACTTCCTTTCAAATACAAGGAACATCTAGCATCATGTTCACTTGAGATTATTCACTCTGATGTTAGAAGACTCATCATGCCCACCAACTGACACAGAAATTGATATTGGATTACATTCATCAATGGCTATGTGCATTTCCCTTGGGTTTACTTCATGAATTGCAAAAATAAAGCCATTCTAAAGTTCTGTAAATTTAAAAGAGATGTACAAACATTTCTTGGAGTTGAATTTGGCACTTTAATCCTCTCTGAAAATTTCATAAGCATCTTCCAGTCCAACAACAGCAGGGAATACATTGCCAGGGAGTTTTGGAAGAAACTGGACAGCATGAGGATTGTACACCTAACAATGGTGGCAGACATACTGGAACAAAATGGATTGGCTGAACATATGAATCAGTCACTGATCAACACAGCAACAGCTATGCTGATAGAATCTGGACTCCCCAAGGCATTTTAGTCAGATGCAATGCAAACAGCCACCACAGTAGCATTGGACAGTCCCCTGGAGATTTGGGCCTGGATTGGCTCGTACTGTGGGCTGTTTAGGCTGTTTAAGAGGATGACACACTTGAAGAGATCCTTGTCAAGTGTCTTTGTGGCAAAGATGTGGTCGACAATATTGCAGATGCATTTCGCAGTCTCCGTCAGGGGCTCAGTGGGTAGACACTGGATCTTCAACACCTCGTGGAGCAGCATCACCATGCAAACAGGACCCTCACCCTCTGCCCGCTCCTTCACGATCGAATATAAGCTTGCTGCAGTTTCAGCATCATCCAATCCTTCATACTCAGATTTGTCGAGTGCGGTAAGAACAACAGCGCATGCGAGATCGTCATTGGCTACCCAATTCTGGTAGGCTACAGGCTTGGTGCTGGCGCTAGGCATGGTGATGTAGGGGGAGAACACATAGAATTTTAAGCCAAGCAGTGAGAGGTGAATCTGAAGAGCTTTGGACCACTTCACAAAGTTAGCAGTAGGGGAGTTAC
>JABFYK010000258.1:0-17524 GCA_018849495.1 Termitomyces sp. T123_Mx157
GACTATCAAGGACCTAACCGAACGAAGTGAGGTTAGGTCTGGGAATAAGCATTGAGTAGACTATCGAGGACCTAACCGAACGAAGTGAGGTTAGGTCTGGGAATTAGCAAGAGCTACAGGCCCGTGCCGAAGGCACGGACCGTAGCTCGTTTTATATCAAAGCATGACTACGCCGACACCTTTCCCTGCTGGGACGCCACCCTCAGAATTCATACCCGCCAGCGGTGCAGTTCTCCAATTATACAGGTAGAAGTTTAAGATACCGTCACCAATGCCGAACTGTACCATAATCAAATCAGAATGACAGCATGCCGGCAGCATAACAAACGTACCTTAAGATCCTGTAGAATGGGTACATTATCCATGAGAGTCAAAGCGTTGAACACGTCGAAATTAGCCTTATTCGCCACTACAAGGGCATCCCCAACTACAGCCTCTAATCGCTTCTTTAGGCTCCCATTCTCTTGCGCACCATCCACAAACGCTGTTTCCGTGGCATAGTAGAACAGGTATGCCGCCTCAAGTACGGGGAACTTGGCATTATTAATGACCGTCGATGGCAAGGAGTAAAAGGAAAAGAAATCAGTGATCTTATGTGTGTCCGGGTCCTAAACATGTCTTGTTCAGTGTGATGTTCATCTCTGGATGCCGATCCATCTTCACCTCAACGACATAAGTCCACGTCACTTGTCCCACTCTCCTGCCCGGTCCACCGTTGCCGATTGCACCGGTACCCATTCCACTCATAAACTGATGCCTCACTTCGTCAAGGTCATACAGTGGAGCTAGATCAAACCGCCGCATGTATCGCGTGAATAAGTCAGCCACCTGTGGCACGTCGTGTTCCTCCATCTCACGAAGCCCAGGAACAGTAAACGTACTTGGGACGTTGTTCACGCGGATCATTCGTGCGAGAGTCATGCTGCGGGGAACGTAGGCAAACTTGATGTCAATGAGTTTTTGCACGTTTAAGAGACGGTGATGATATCTTCATGGAAGTGAATCAGAAGCAGCTAGAGAAGGCATTAAGAAGGTTGCATACCGGCAGACGGAGACTGGAGTAGGAACGACGACACCGGCAGTGTAGATAGCTTGGAAGACGCCCTTGAGGTGGACCTGCCGAGTGACCTCCTTGATCAGAACAGGAGCTAGGCGCTTCGACCGGAGTTTCTTATGTACGCAGAGGTAGTTGATTTCGGCGACTGGAATTTGACTAGGTCCGCTTTATGAGTGCTTTTAATATACATCTCAAGATTGTCTACTCACTGTTTGCGGACACGTATGGTCATAGGAACTCCAGAGATGAACGCTACCAATTTTCTGTTCGATGATACGCGTACTCCAATGTGCCATTCCTTATGGTACCCTGGAGGGGTGAGTGCCCTGCACTGGTTGTAAGCTTTTCATGAAGTGAATCGAAAGTGTTGAACGCGCCAATGAAGGAATTCTGCGGTGTATTGGAATCTGAAGGCGGCCTGATCATCTTCAACATAGTTCAATGACAAGAGGTCATACACCTCCTTGTTCTAACAAAGAAAGTGTCAACAAGGGACGAACTGTAATATAAATCCATCGTCTGCTCACCTGTTGAGAATCACTCAAGTCGAGTATCGACCACTCGAAATCTTTTGGTAAGGGATATGCGTCTTGCCGGACTTCCACCCGAGGTCTTGATGGTTCGATGTAGCCATCGTCAATAGGCGGTCCTTCACCTATAATATTATTGTAAAAGTATCGGAAGTTACCTGAACGCGTGATAAAGACTCACCAGGCTGAGGTACCGGTTGCGTCCCCCAGAACTGTATACGGTAAACTTGTGAGCCTTGGATCGCATGTAGAAACACAGTGGAACGCACCTTGTGTTCACCCATGTCCTTATTATTGTGACCTCCGATACCAGCCTTTCCCTTGACCACATC
The DNA here is from genome assembly GCA_018849495.1 of Termitomyces sp. T123_Mx157. Classification (NCBI taxonomy): domain Eukaryota; kingdom Fungi; phylum Basidiomycota; class Agaricomycetes; order Agaricales; family Lyophyllaceae; genus Termitomyces; species Termitomyces sp. T123_Mx157. Next base: position 1,920 of record JABFYK010000258.1, read on the forward strand.
CATGATTTTGAGCTTCTCTAGAGCCTCTCTCACATTTTCCTGATTGGCCTCCGCAGATTCATTTAAACGCTCGGCTTTGACTCTATCAAGGACATGGTCGACGAGTTCCTGTGGTATTTCCGAGTCACCACGCAAAAAATTTAAGGCTTTGGATGCCTTAGATTTCTTTTTCTTCTTCTGTGTCGAGGTTGAAGGAGAGGGGATATTGGAGGCTGAAGACTGCTCCTCTTCCTGATCTGAGAGCGCTGACCGGTCATCAACATCAATAGCGCGTTCCTTTTGTTTTTGGGGTGTAGGCATAATGAAAGAAAGAAAAAGATCGAGCCAGCGGGTACACACTACTTTAATGGCTTCGGGAGAGTAATCGATGTCGACCGCTACAGTGACTTGTTGATTGATGTTTTTCCACGAGAGCGAAAAACAGCAGATATCTTCATGACGCCCCATTGAGAAACCTACATATGGTAAAATTATGGTACACAAATCGTAACAAATCTCAAGTTCCTTCCATAGCAATCACTTTACGAGATAGTAATCTTCCTAGGGGTCAGATCGGTGCTGGTCTTGGGGAAACTGACTAGAAGAACTCCATCTTCCATTCTAGCCTTGATTTCATCCTCCTACAGGAAAATATTTGAAATTCGTTAACTATAATTCATTATACTCCACACACCTTGACCCCCTGAGGAAGCTGCAATGTGCGCGAAAACTTGCCATACCTGCGCTCTCGGATGGCATAACCGTGTTCATCATGCTCGGTCGACGATCTGCTTTCGCCGCTGACGGTCAAGCGGCCATTATGAACGTCAATCGCAACGTTTTCCTTTTTGAGTCCGGGTAACTCAAACGTTGCGGTAACCGTGTTGTTAACAGAATCCTCGTGCAGATCCATCCTGTACAAAATTAGTATCATGACTCGACCAAGTCAAATAAATGAGAAATATACCTTGGTTTCAGAGGACGGTTGGTACTGGCAGCATGACTCTCAACGCCACGACGCTGAAGCTGATTCCCACTGTTCGCCTGATTATAACCAAAGGCATCATCGAGCAACTTCTCAAACTCGTAGTAAGGCTCGTAGTAGAAGACAGACGACATTGTAAAGGATAATGATAGAACCAAAGGCCAACCATGGTCATCGTCTTATATACAGTGGCAACTGAACACTTGCGTCATTCGATCTCAAGGCAGTTGGAGACATCCGGATCTAGAATTTAGCGGAAAATCTTTGAATAATGCTAGGTTGTGTGATGATGATGGTGAATGCCCGGCGAAGTCTAGGAAAGAAAGTCAGTTTCACATAGTCAAAGCGAGACAAGATCAATGCAACAACAAAGAGGAACAATCGAAAAGATCGAGTCTCGCGATCCAAATATAGACAAGCACGCTGACTCAACACCCACCCCTCCACCCTGTCATGAATGGATCCGTGCAGAATCTCGAGGAGGCCGCTAATATCGCATCCGAGTTCATATACAGTGAATATTTTTCTTTGTAGTCCTGGAATCTGGAACCACTCACAAACTGGTCCAGGTCTCGACAACCTCCCTAATGAAGTGAATCACCTTTTGCAAGAAATCAAGGCTAAAGAGAGCAGAGCTCAAGGTAGGTGTATGTTGCAGCTCTTTACAGAGAGATACTCATACAGACTCGAGATCTTCAGCAGGAAATTGACAGAGACGCGGCTAAATATATCCGCCATTCCATCCGCGCCTCAACTTCCGTCCCCTCTTCGCCTTCCTCTCGTGCGCCTTCTCCTAAATCCAACGCTCTACCAGCCAAGATAGAGTCTGCATATGCAGAAATTGATCAGTTGTCTACAGAGAAAATTGCCATCGCGCAGACTTTGATTGACCTGATTACTCGCACGCGTGCAAGGCTCGATTCCGACTTGGCCAAAGTTAGAATATTGCAAGGCGAAACAGTGGATTATGCTTCCGCTCTGGGAACCTCTCTCACGGCAGTGCCTAGTCTCAGTCTTTCCGATAAGAATCCTGCAGTACAGGTTACCGACAGTCTTCGGAACGCACTCACGTCAACACCCACTTTACCTGATCTCAGACAGCCCGCCCTTTCTAGTGCGAGTCCGTCTACAACTTCCGTATCTGTTGCGCCCGCTGTGAAAAGTATGTCATCTGTATTCCTTCCATTTTGTGCGAGCCTGATCTAACTATTTAGAGCGCCGTCTGGCTGCATCTTCTGTCAAACTGACTCCCACTAAACACCGTTCAGCCTCACCCACCACCGTAGCCCCACCGGCGTCGTCACAACGTGCAACTTCACGTCTCTCCCGGAGCAGCATTACTCGCCAAGATACTGATCCGGATGAGGGAGACGACGACGCCGAGGGTGAGGGAGATGATGCTGATGACGAACGGCTCTACTGTTTTTGCCAGAAACATAGTTACGGCGATGTGAGAAGCGCTGACTACATCATTTTCTTATATTACTCAAATGTTGATTCAGATGATTGCCTGTGACAATGAAGGTGGTTGTCCCTTCGAATGGGTATGCTATATCGTCAGTATCCTGATGTGGTATCTGATCCACTCCCCTCAGTTCCATTTATCTTGCGTGGGTATGAAACAGCCTACACCAGAAAAGTGGTATTGCTCAGTGTGTGCACCAACGATGGGTATTATGAAGAAGAAAGTTCCAGCACCCCCGGTTGGAAGGAAAGGAAGAAAGAAGTAGATACCCTTTGTCCTCTAACGGTTGTATTTCTATGTACAGCACCATATTCTCACTCGATACGAGAAAAGTTTAAGTGAATTGTAGCCGTTGTCGTCCATGAGGCGATAAAAACAGGTATAATGGATTGTTTGATATTACTTGACGCGACGGCGTCGTTTGACTCGTTCGGCCAAGGTATGATTCTTTTCTGTGAGGGTATCAGAAGCCTTCAGAAGCATGTCATGAGTTCGTTTGGAAGATGCCGGAGTGATGGGTGGCGTAGGAAGTACATTTACGATTGTTGCATGACCACCTGTCTCAGTCAGGCCATAAGAGGCGAAAGACTTGAGATCCGCAGTGAACAAAACCTGGATGAATGAAGGTGAACAAGAGACACGAGAAAAGGAGAATACCACTAACCGAATGTGCCCATCCTGCATATTCACCCCATACATTGAATAATTTCGTGTTAACATCTTCGTAAAGTTTGGGTGTCATGTTAACCTTGTTGCCATTAGGACTGCCTTTCAGCCCATAATACTTCATGGCAATTTGGTGGACATGCGTATCCACAGGTACAACTTCTTTCTGTATCACAAAATATGAGAACGATTCTTGTCAGCTATAGGGTGGAATATATAACCTTGTCCAAACTCATCAGTAGAATACAATCTGCAACTTTTCTTCCTACTCCGACAAATTTTAGTAGCTCTTCTCTTGCTTCATTAGTTGTGCTGCCTCTTAGTTCCATCAACCATTTCTCTGCAGGCTCGAGTTTATCGTGAGAAAGGGCCGCCCCTCCGTGAGTGTCGACGAGCATCCGAGCCGTCCGTTGGATAAATTCGGCACGATAGCCAAATCCGAGGGAACGAAGACTTCCAGAGACACTTGATTCAGCGAGGGCAGACGGAGGCGGGAATGGATGGTAAGCCGTATTTTCACCAGGAAAAGACAAAAGAGGAGGAGAATATTGTTTACACAGTGCGTGAATCATCTTTGTTATACGTGAGATATTGTTATTCGAAGAACATATGAAACTATCGGGGCGAAATAAGTTAGCGGCATGAGTTGCGGTATATGAGACGAGCGCATACGAAACGAGATTTTCCCATGGATCTTGCCTCAGTATTCGTATTCCCTGGAATCTAGATTGCATCCTTGCAAAGACTGGATCCCGTACAGACCATTCATTGTAGAGGGCAGCAAGGTCAATGTCTAGCTGAAAGTAATCCTGAAGCCAGGCTAGCGTTTCCGCATCCCGCAATGCGGTCTGCGTAGCAGTAGGTTGTGGATCTGGATAGATAGAGCGATAGAATAGAGTAGTAGGCGACTGTCGAAGACAAACAACGCGGTCGCGTAGACATAATCGGTATTCAGTATCGTCGGCGAGGGAAACCGTGGTCCAACGGAAGGACTGGCCACATTTCAAAACTGCCGCAAGAGAAAGCTGCGCAAGGGATAGCGGAAGCGATTGAAATGCAGGTAATGAAACAGACATGGCGCGAGCGACGACACGACGTGTAGTAGTTCCGGTACCAGAAGTCTTTTTCTTGCGACTGACGCGGGATCAAAATCCTTCATGACCTCAGACTCGTTCCTTCCTCGCATCCAGTCCGTCTTCTACTCCGTCTTCGACGTACAACAGGGCCCAAAGATTGTTGCGCAAGTTCCAGAAGGTCTTATTGCTGTTCCAGAAAGCCTGGTAACTCCAACCTCACCCGTGGATTATCATCGTGAACCGGCGCGATCCATTTCGTCATCATCTGGCCCTTTCATTTTTCATTTTGACGATGTGTCCAAATATGTCATCCCCCCCAGTCAGCTCTGTGGTCGTTTGGTCACTTGTTCTACCAAAAACCATCGAGTAATAGGTTTCCCAGTTGAACTGAAGGGAAAATATGACCGCAACTACTTTCGATATAATCTATGTTTCGTATTCGACCGTTCTGCGGATCTCAGTTGTTATGAGCCTATAGTTCGAAAGGTTAGCCGCGTTCTCTCTTCATGTGAGGTACCTTGGTTCCTTCTTCGTTTCTGAAACCTCAATTGTTGATAAACCTAACCTATAGAAAGAATCTGGTTTCTTGCACAACCCCGAGACATCTGCCGCAATACCTGCTATTCTTGAACAATTATATGAGGATTTGAACTCATACTCAGAAACGTCTATAGCTATAGATCGTTTTAACTCCATAGAACTAAAGCTTTTCCCCTTTTACCCGAACCCCCCTCAAGTTCAAGACTGGATGGTACCCCTTGCTCTGATCAATATTTCGAAGCGAATGGAGGAGAACTGGGACCTTACAATGGTCAAAGTAGGCTCGTTTGTATTTGATAACCTCATATACAACCAAAGAACATATTTAGGTTGCAAAATTCATAGACGGAACTAATCATGTTAGTCGAATAGCGTATCTCGCGGATTGTGATATTACTCTTACTCGTCAAGCGATATCGCATCTTCTGTATGGTTCCTTTTCGGTGTCTATCTTCCTGTGCTGACGCCTAATAGTTTCTATCAAGTAATCATGACAGTTGACATATTTCAATTTTCCAACATGTACACTCTTTCAAGCAGCATAGAATGGCTTGCAGACGAGGCTCATGTCCGGGATGAATGTGGCCCGTATGTGACCAAAGTGGGTTCGTAACCATAGTTCTCTCTCTGCTTTTCTTTGACGTAATATAGGACATTCGATGCCTGATTGGCCTAAACTCCTCCGGCTCTATTCAAGAATGAAACCTGGAAAAACCGTGCGGGAGTGGATGAATGAACATAACGTCCACCAACTCGGTATTGATGTCAGACGATTCACCAGCTTTGGAGTAATCAAGGTAACAGGTTCTGATTTCATTCTTTTGATGAAGCTCACCACTGAGTAGGGCTTCCTACGTAGAGTTCACCGTTACCCAGTACTCCTTCCCCCGGACCCATCTCAAGTTGCATCTGTAGCAGTCTTCCCACGCCCGCGCGGAAACAGCATTTCTGGTGGACCGCCTCTGCGATATTCCCCGTACACACCATCTCCACCACATACTGATCCAACTTCACCGGCATATCTAACAACCCAGCCCCCTGCATTCTTCCGTGTTCGTTCCCCGTCAGTTATTCCGGGACAGGGTAGCCCAGAAGTTGACCACTCAACAGCGAAGGGACAAAAGCCATCTGCGGGTCACCCGTCTCCTGCTATTGCGGTAGTCCCTATCTCCGCCACGAATCGAGCCAGAAGAGCCAGCGCTGCCGAAAAGGTCCTTGAACAACTTCGCAACCGGAGTGACCTACAAAAGCCAATGTCATCTATAGTTGGGAGTCCACGTACGGCGTGGGGGCATTACCATGAATGCGTCACAACCCCCACTTTCCCGGCGGCAGCGATACCCCAAGATGGACATGGTTCCCGACGTCCCGGATCGCGACGGCAATCCCTTATCACTCCGATTGGACCGCCTCCTTCGCCCGTTGTACCCAAAGTTGGGTTGCCTACCTCAAATCTCCCTGGTCTTCGCTCGCGGCTCTCTTGGAACCAGAACACGTCACAACCGGGTGTTTCCGGGATGCGGCCCTATCCACCGGATTTCTTGGCCCTCTTAGATGGAGAACATCATACAGACGAGTTGGCTGTACGCTTTGAGGCCGGCTGGCCACTGTTAGAGCAATGGTTGGTGCATGCAGGTGGAGGCACGGGTGACGGCGATTTCGGCAAAGTATGTATCATATTTCGGTGAACATGTCCGGCCTTTTTTCTATATTGAACAAGTTGGCCCATGCCTTTCTCTCTCTAAAGCGCTGGCACAGCGTGTAAAAACTAGTATTAGGTCGTTTGATTAATTGTACATTATGCGCAAAGACAAGCTGAATGGCAGTGTTGAGGCAGTGACTGTGACTTCTCCTTCATTCGGTACAAGCTCGGAGACCCTCTTCGTTAGATTGGGCCTAGTGGCTTCCTCGAGCTGAGGTGGAGCCTGCAGATAGATTTGCGTAGTTGGCGTTGAAAGAGAGGGTTTCTTTATTTGACTTGGGAAAGTGAGGAAAAAAGAAGTTAACAAACTGGTTCACAGAAGTTGGCATTATAGACTCACATATCTTGCTTCTCCACCAACATTTCAATGAGTTGTTCGACAGTGAGCTCTGAGTTGATGATAAGCTCGAGAGATTCACCGCCACATACAGGGCAATCGTCCCGCTTTTCATGTTCAAAGGTGTATGAATATACTCCATCAGTCCCTATGAGCATGAAGTAGTTGTTCAGATAGGCAGCAGAACTTGTGGCGATCTTGAAAGCCTCATTACAACATGCGGCTTGTAGATGATATCTAAGTATTCCCCCCGAGTATCCATCATGATCAGTCTCACCTGCGATAATGGCGTTTGTGGAGGCAATAGCTGGAATGATGTTCTTTACAACACCCTGAGTCAAAGACCACGTTACACCCTCAATATTAAATTCCTTGGCACGAGCTGCAGCTACTTGGAAAAGCCATCCAATGTGTTCTGGGTCGTCAGTGTCCAACTTTTTGTCTGTTACATGCATTGGCAAAGAGTCGAGGTTAACACAGGAAAGAAACGAACCTCCTTGGACCCGGGGCCATTCAAGAACAGATGCCCATTCTATGCAATGTTCAGGCAGGCGTGGCGTATTAGCAATCGTACAGATAGGGAATGCAGTTGGCTTGTTAAGCATATCGAGAGAGCACTCATAGCAGGAAGTGATAGTAGGCAAAATAACGCGCGCTTGGCCTTTGAAACCTAAAATCGAGCGCATTAGGACTGAAAGCTCAGAACAACTACGTGGTAATACCTTCTGTGCCACCATCAATGAGCGGCTTTAAACTCTCTGGGTTTTCGGGATCCACAAGGTTAACAAGAGTGGCGTTTATCCACCGACGGGCTTCAACGGAGTCTAATCCACATATCACGAGGTTGAATTGCATGTAATAGTCATCGTCTTTATCCTGAATTTTTCCAAAGTATCTGTAAACGCGTGTTCAATGGTCGGAACGCGTACAAGCAATTGCGGATGTGCTTACGGAGTCACCGTTATGCCTGGCACTCGCTTCATGATGAACTCTGCAGCAACTGTAGCCTTCGGCTTCCCTACATCCTTGGGTCTTGAGTCAAGTGTCAGATCTCCCAGTAGTCTGGGTGACTCTAGAGCAATACCTGAAGAGGAACTGCCGATTAAGATTACTAAGATCGATAGTGTCCATGTCAATAACGTGGATGTCCTTGAAGCCAGTCAATGCAAGATTCGCGAGTATTTCGCATCCCAGTCCACCAGCACCAATGACGAGAACCTTTGATTGATTTCTCAGAAAATCCTTGACCTAGATATCGCGAAACAAAATCAATTTGGGGATACAACAATAGTGGGTAGGCGCGTACGCCATCGCCGGCAAGAAAGGAAGGGTCAGTACGTGGGCCTGGCCTATCGAGGACTTGGTCAATATGGAAGTAACGACCTTGCCAGTCTGTGCTCTGTGAATAGCTTGCCATAATGGCTTAAGTCGAGACGTTACTGAAAGTGATCAGAATCGCCGAAATGGATCTCGCCTCGATCGTGTTCTGTATTACCTAAGCATATTTTTTGAACCCATCGACTCCCATGAGCAACCTTCTTCAGTTTAGTGGCCATCAGCACTTTAGAAACCGTCTCGTCCTCTCTATCTTGAGTGGTAAACATGTTAAGATCGACAAAATTCGCTCAGAAGACAAAAATCCTGGTCTGAGAGGTACGCTATCTTCCTTTCTTGTATATTTTTGATCTCTTGAATGGCTTCGAAAGACTTCGAAGTAAACCTTCTACGGTTACTGGAGAAAGTGACAAATGGCACAGTAATTGAAATATCTGTTACCGGTATGCGTCCTGAGACAAATATGATTTCACAGCTGCCTGAAATCATTATGGTATAGGTACCGCGATCCTGTTGAAGCCTGGGGTCATTTTCGGCGGTGCTTTGACACACGATTGCTCATTATCACGGTCGGTTGGCTACTATCTTGAACCCATTATCATGCTTGCGCCGTTCTGCAAAATGCCGCTTCAGCTCACATTGCAAGGTATTACGACGGACGAGTACGATCTTTCGGTACGTCACTACTAAAGCTCTGACGTGGTTATGAAAGTCACGTCCTGTAGGTGGACCTTTTGAGGACAGTCACTCTACCTCATCTCCAACTCTTTGGTATTTCAGATGGTTTGGAACTACGGGTCAGATTTTTACCATCGAGCCGAGCCATTCACTATTGCTTATATTTTCACAGATAAAAAAGCGTGGTGCGCCACCAGAAGGTGGTGGAGAGATACAGTTCATTTGTCCAGTTGTCAAGCAAGTCAACACTTTGAACTTTGTGGAGCCTGGCAAAATCAAGCGCATACGCGGAATTGCGTACGTATACCCGTAAAACTATCGAGATCCTGCTCACGCTGCAGCACAAGTCATGCTGTTCGAGTCAACCCTCAGTTCTCAAACCGATTGATTGAATCCTCGCGATCCATTCTCAATCGCTATATACCTGATATATATCTCTATTCCGACGTCTATAAAGGAAATGAAAGCGGAAAGTTAGCATCTATTTTCCTCTCTTCGCGGATGTGTTGAGCTGAGTATCACTAGATCGCCAGGCTATGCTCTCAGTCTTCTTGCGGAATCGACTACCTCCGTAATACATTGTTCTGAAGCCATTTCCAAGCCAGGAGTAGCACCAGAGGATGTTGGCCTCGAAGCTGCTCGTGCTCTTATGTCCGAAGTGAATCTGGGCGGTTGCGTGGATCGGAAACATCAAATCCTCGTTCTTTTGATGATGGTTCTTGGAAGCGAGGATGTTGGGCGATGCTGTATGAGTGAACCCACTCCAAGAACGTACGTATATATAATCACCGCTTTACCGTTCAGTTTGAATAAATACATGAACAGAATACAATTTTTACGAGACGTCAAACAGTTTTTCGGAACCTCTTTCAAGATTGTACCCACAGAGTCAGGCTCGAGCCAGCTTCTGTACTCGTGCTACGGAACAGGTTACGTCAATGCGAACCGGGCACTTGCATAGTCTTTGTCCGATTTAACTCCACACACGATGCATCAAATTGCCATTGGCAACCTACTCGTCCACGCTCTTTGCGTGTAAGATGCGATTCAAGCTGGTTGATACGCTACGAGAGCGTGTAGACTCAATAATCATGATGCCTCAGGACCTATTGGAAGTAGAGGCACGATATCATGTTCGAAGGAGCTTAGCAAAGGACTCATAGGTATTGGATGCGATAGATTAAGTATTGTTGATTCCTGTGTTTCACTTGCGTCGAATCCACCATGCTGAGAGAGTAAGCAAAATACCAGTAGCAAAACCCAACACAGGGCCGATGGGGGATGACATGCAACCACTGAAACCGGGCTTGAGGCGGGTGCCTTTGAGCTCAACGAATGTTGGTACTCGATCTTTCTCCCAACCATCATCCAACAGCTGCTGGATCATGTTGTTATCAAGCAAGGCAAGCTCCTCCATACCCCAAATATTGCACAAACTCGTCATCCATTTCATCCTCCTCTTTCCTACTTCGCCACCGACCCCAGGCGCCCTAGCCTTAAGCTGTGCCCTAAGCTCCCCGACTTTGGTTATAGCCGGTCCTTCAATCCCCGTCAAAGCATCTTGCAGTCTTTTCTTAACCAGGTTCGCCATTTTTGGCCCATTTCCATTCGTTGAGATCATCACTTGAAGTGGTCCATCCCGTATCTGCGATCCAAAATAAAAGTCGCAAGAATCTGGGATGTCTGCAGCATTAACGGGAATTCTAGACTTTCGGCACATATTGCAGATTTCGCGTGAAAGCTCAACATCGTCCAAGGCAGTGAGAACCATGTCCATTCCTTGTAGTTCTTCGACACCGAGAAAACAGCGATCGTGATAGGTGATACGGTCGGAATGATCAAGGATGAGGCGTTCAGTACGTGGGTTAAGGCCACCATGAGGGGCCAAGACAATTATATGAGCGTCTGTGACAAGAATGGAGTCGATACGCTGAGCAGCGATCTCACCGCCGCCGATAATAAGTACATTTTTGTTTTTGAGCTGCCAGGCTACGAGTAAGGAGCCCATGAGTGAAAATAGAGATCGGAGTTAGTCAGCAGAACTTGTTTTGATCACGGACAACGACGTATATACAATAGACGCTTGAAATGCCTCCAAAAGCTGATATTAACAAAGCAGGCTGGGAACAGAGCGAGTTTCCTATCCTCTGCGAGACATGTGAGCACCTTTGTCTGATTCATTCTCTTCTGCCTGACAAGTCCCAGGTCTCGGCAATAACCCCTTCGTCAGAATGGTTCGTTTGTTGTCCATTTCTTTCCTCTCTTCTGAGACTGTATCCAGTCTAAACAAGAGTACGGCCGATCCTGTGGTACTTGTGCACGCCCATTTACTGTCTTTCGATGGAATCCCGGCGCTGGCGCACGATTCAAAACCACTGTGATTTGTCAAACCTGCGCCAAAATCAAGAATGTCTGTCAAACGTGTCTCCTTGACCTTGAGTACGGTCTGCCCACCCAAGTACGAGATACTGCCCTTGCTCTGCAACATGAAGCCCCCACGAGCGATATCAATCGCGAATATTATGCACAAAACATGGAAAGCAAGGTGAGTGCCTCTGATATCCACTTGACGATTTTTTCAGTTGACATAAGGTAGTTAGAAGGCAATAAATCTGGTTTAGATTCAGGTCGTGCATCCTCAGCTGGGAAGGAGATGTTGAAACAATTGGCGCGGAGTGACCCATACTATAAACGCAACCGGCCGCAGGTCTGCTCGTTCTTCGTCAAAGGGGAGTGTAACCGTGGAAATGAATGTCCGTATCGGCACGAGAGACCTTCCAACAATGAGTTGGCGCACCAGAACCTTCAGGATCGTTACCATGGGCAAAATGATCCTGTTGCGCGCAAGATCCTGACTACTCACGCGGAGAACCAGGGATTGAAGCCACCAGATGATGTTACTATCGTGAGTTTCCCTCCGATTATTAACACCGCACCTTTTTGAATCTTTCCTGTCTAGACTTCTATCTTCCTTTCTAGTCTTTCACCCGATTCAACGGACGTTAGCATACGAACTCGTGTATTACAATCACTCCCCACCGTTCAACCTACGCAGATTAAATCCGTTGTGCACGTTGCAAAATCGCGGTACGTTCATTTACCTTCGTATTGGTAAGGTTTCTCAGTTTCATTCATTTCAGATGTGCATTTGTAAACTTTAAGGAGAGAGCTGATGCAGAACTAGCTGCTCAGGCATGGGCGAATGGACTCGAAATTGATGGCGAGACCGTTGGCGTCAAGTGGGGCCGGAGTCGTACTGGCGGTGCTCAACCCTCGAGCCTTCCTCCGGCTCCGACCACGGTCATCCCGTAATTATAGTGTCTCGTAGAATGCGTGTAACGTCTAACAACGATTGTACCATATGTGACCCTTGTTGATAGTAATGAATCGTACATGGGAATAATAAAACATGTGTCTTTTATGGATCCATAATGTCGAAACATCCTCCAACTCCTCCAATTTGGAAACGTGAGTCTCGAATAATCGATACACGTGCATCTATACTTTGTACCTTTTATACTCATGCAAATAACCCACCGATAATGACACCAGATAGCCATGTTGCGACAGGGAGGACTCCTGAACCACCGGTGATCGCTCTCCCCAGATTGACCAGGCCAGGGCCCGCTACATGGAGGACACAATGAGTTGATGCACCACAACATAATTGAGGGACTTACGACAAATCCCTGCCAAACCCCACCCAACACCAAAGACAGCTGCGCCCGAAATAAGCTTCATATCAATTGAACTACCTTTGGGAATAGACCAGTGCCCTCCAAGTAAAGGCCTCTCGGAACCGCGGAAAAATTGATACAGTATGATGGATGTAGGCAATGCGCCTGCTGCAAGGAATGCGAGAGATGGGTCGAATGAAGAGCTGGAAGGGAGGCTGAGGAAGGACAAAACTCTGTTTGACTCGCTCAAATTAGAAAAGCGAAGGGCAAGGGCAAACTCAAAGCCTGTCGCAAGAAAAACAAAGAGACGGGATATCGGTTGAGACTTTTGCGAAGCTGATGCATCTTTTGCTGAGAGACGGCTTGTGGCAACCTGGACACAAACATCAGTAAACTCATAGCCTTCGTAGGAAATAAAGCGCCACACAAGAGAAGTGAGCAGTGCTGATACCGCTACTTGAGTCGCCAATAAGACTCTGCCGTTCAGGCCGAGTGACCAGTCCATGATGTCGGCAGAGGGAAGCTCAGATGGTAAAAGCCGGGATGTGATGACACCAGTTGCGAAGAATGTCAAAGTGGCTACGAGTGAACTGGTATTCTGGATCAGGAGTTTGATGAATTAGCATTCAGATGGAAACGCACCGGAGAGAAAAGCGGGACAGTCCACATATCATATGACTGCATATGACTGCGTCAGAAGTTGAATGACAAGCGAGTAAACGCACATTTACCCAGAGGTACACCCATTAGAAAGCTGCGAAGACGAAAATTAGATAGCAGACAATAGCGAGCATAGAGACCCATTTACTTTCGAGCCAAGCCCGACAAGGAGGCCGGAGAGCGCGACGCGACCAATGTTATGCTGAAATGGCGACGGCCCATGTCCCTCTATGAGCCCAATGTATGCACCTCCCAAGATAAGACCAAGAACAGCAAACGCAGGCTCCTTTATGCCGAGAACAGTACGGTGAACGAAACCTGATATTCCAAATACATCGCCATTAAGCAATAAAAGAGCGTGCACAGGGAGGGAGAGGCCAATGCCACCTATGAAAGACTGGACGGGCGTAGGAGAGGACATGGAACCGGGGGAAATTAGCCGAGGAAACGTCTTGAAAATGTCATATTTAACAATCGAGCCATGGGATATTCCCGCTACGTAGGCGTCCGACGCAAACTAAATTTCCTTCATACGATCATGTGATTTCATGGTGACGCAGCTTTCTTCGGGCGCCGCGGGACGGGTTATTGTAGTGTTCACGTATGCGAAAGTGAAGAGGACGTTGACTATACACAAGGAAATGGTAGCAAGTATAGTAAAATATTGAAACACAAGTTTCTGCAGCTTACGAACACGAAAGAAGGTGAATATAGCGCAATGGAGAAGACTTACCGTAGTCCGTACCGGCAATTACCGTACTTTTTCCCCAGAAATGACTAGATTGTCATTACATAATTATGAAAGTGTTCACGCGGAAATGCCGTGGGTAGCTCACATTGAGCGGGCGTCGGACACCCCCGAACTTTCGATGATAGTTTCATCATAAATCTTAAGCATCCTGACCTCATGTAGAGTTGCCACCCGTACGCCTTCCTTTTTGGGAAGAAACGACGATCAAGCGTGACCATAAGCATTTTGAGCTTTTTATTGGAGCGCCGAATGAATGTGGTTGTCGGCTGTGATGCCGAGCCTCAGTCGGCAGGGTTCGACATACGACCCGTACATACGGTGGCATCAATACGGGTACAAACAGCAACGAGGAGCATCCCCAAAGCTGTACTATGCCTCCCCATATGTTCGGATTACCCTCTGAGTCGGACAAAAGATATTTCTGCCAGAGACAGCAGTATTTAGCACTAGTAGCTTGACATTAGAGGTGTTGTATGTTACCTGAGATGATTCCAGGTTACCTTTACCCAACATATGGTCTAGTTGTTGTGTCACGCTCACTGAGTAGCGGAGTTTGATTTTTGTTCACTCTACTCACATGTCTGAGTCGCCTCTCGCGTTGATTAAACACTCTCATCTCAAATTTCATGGGCTGCCGCCTGCAGTACTCTCGTGAGTATGAAGAGCACCTGTAGGCAGTTATCCGAGGTGTCAATGAAGGGATCTTATGTTCAGGCTGCTCAAGATATCAAGGTGACCGTTAAATTCAGAGCTCACCAAGCAAAATGGCTCATAATCTCAGGTCAACACAAGGACTCTGAGTGACAGAGCATGTGGAAAGCATGTATTATGCTGGAAGGGTTATGAGAAGTGCAAGCTTCTGTCTGGAGAGCAGGAAAGAGTGCTTTTTGCTTGGGCAGATCAGGAAGCAGTATCTGGTCAACCTTTTCTAGTAGAGACTGTGCAAGGACATGTCAAGGAAATCTGTAGGATTACCCCAGGGAAGGATTGGTGCCATTGTTTTGTGCAACAAGACTTTGGACCCAGCATGGTAAGTCTGACACAGGCACATGTATCAGATACTTATATATTCCCCTAATCTGGGCTCAAATAGCAATTGATTTAATTACAGAGTGGGTGAAGATGATTGCAGTAATTGAGATGGCAGAGAGGATGGACAACAATTTGCTGGAGGACAATTTAGAATTTAGACTCAAAAATGGAAGCATTCCTGGCACAACTGGCAGCATTGTCATATGTTCATCATCCACTGCTGATATTGCCCTTATTCTTGATTCATGTCAATCATCAGATTTGTTAGCCCAGGATGAGCAGAAGACTTCTTTGGAGCTTCTCTCAGAGGTTCACTATCTTTGCAGGCAGCTGATGTGAGGGGAACACTCACGGTGCAGAATGCTCCTATCAGATAATGTGGAAGCCAAGAGCCAAGTGGCAGCAAGTGAGTACTAAGACGGACGAGTGGCGGACGAGGGTTGAGGCAAAGCAGAGACTGAGTCGGACAACGCTACGGAGCGCACAGTCGATTTACTGGATAGACCTGGGGAATGCTGCTATTGATTGGTCAAAGGATATTCTATCCTTGTGACCGGCTTAAATACTACATCCATGGCTATGCTATGACTAATACTATATATAGTAAGCGGCCCGGATATGCTAAGCAGTAATGACTATCAATATGTCAAAAGGAGATATAGGGTCCAATGACTACGAAGGGCTGACTACTATTGATGGAAGGGTGCAGGGGCTCGGCGGCC
>JABFYK010000259.1:0-16107 GCA_018849495.1 Termitomyces sp. T123_Mx157
CAGCGGGGATCCTTAGACTTGTTCTCTTTGGATTCCCCTCTGCTAGGTGATTAGTTACGGATTGTATTGTCGTTTACCAATGCTAATATACTTCGGATTCCCCTCTGCTAGCTGCATGACTCAGATACGCCGCCCCGGAGGTTGCCCTTACAGGTTCAAACTCTGAACACATGAACTAAATGTTTGGTTCTAACTGCAGTCAAAAGTGACTATGGACTTGCTCTGCTCAAAGCCATTTGGCACTATCAAAATAACAAACCTGGTGCATTGCTTGTGGAATGAGGAGAAATTGTAGTTTCCACCATTTATCTTCTTAACATCCAAAATTGCCTGATTCTCCTTTATATTTCTTTTTTTTTGAGTGGGGTGATAGATTGGTGCTAGTTCTCAAAGGGCAACTCAACTGCACTTCCAATCAGCAATGTGAGATTTTTACCCATGACAAAGAATTGGATCTCTACATCACCAAGAATGAAATGCTTTTATGTATGAATTTCAGATTTATCTATCTAAACAACAGTGTGGACTTTATTTTTGCACTAATACTCACTAAAATTCCCTTGTGTGGCTGACCTCTGGGTACTCCATGGAAAGAACAGATTTAAGATGCTCAGGTGGTGGGGGGTGTGGTTCAAACCCAGAGCCTCTTGCTGCATTTTATTAGCAAGAGGGCATTCAAGGAGTCTTAGACTTGTGTGGTGTGCTGCTTCACCACACATCTCCTTTTTCTTTACATTTCTCCAACCAACACATTGACTTGGTAAACCATTCAGTCTAGACTATACCAAAGTGGTGCATCCTTTTAATATTGATAGTCATTCTAGAGACAAGGTGCAGTTGCTTGAGTTGGCAAAGATGATTAGTGTGTAGAGCAGAAATGAGTTTCATGAATATCTCACTTCTTTGCATTTCTTTCAGGCATCTAAATATCTCTTTACAGCTCTTTTACTGCTTTTTAAGGCACCCACTGCTCCTTGAAATACATTGGCTTCACCAACTTCAACTATTACTAACCACACTGAGCTCTTCATAGATAACATTGTTTTTGACTGGCAGAAATATGCTTCCAGGTTTTTATCATTTTTAGTCACAATAACCTATCAATGAAGATGTCAAATCTTCTGAACATTCTTAACCATCCAAGTCTTCTAGAACTTCTTGAAATGTTGACACAAGCTCCTCCTGCAACCTGGCCTAGCTTTCTCATGATTCAAGCTCTGTGTGCTTCATTTGCAGGAAGGGACATCAATTTCTGGAACACTGCCTGAGTCTCCAAAGCAATCAAACAGTTGCAAGCTTTGACTTGAGGTTAGATGCCTCAGGAGGAGCTGCAGGAGGCATTGGTTGGGACATAGAAGAGGTACAGAGGCCAGTAAAAGACTGGTGGGAAAGAGATCTTTGAGATAGCCAAAAAATAGAGAAAAGCATTCAGGCAATCAAAAAGGGGGCTCCAGATCAAATCTAGAGACTTGTTCTCTTGCTATAAGAGCAACCTCTGGAGGCTATGGCTCAGTCATACAGCTAGAAGAGGCAGATCCAAAGTAAATTCAGTATTGTACAGTGTCTACAAGCATCAATACACACCTAGTGAAAGGAGATCCCAAGAAAACAAGTCTAGGGATCTTCTGGTGCAGTACTTCAGAGGCTTCTGGAGCATGGAAAATAACTGTACAGAATAATAGACAGAATCCAACCCTCACTTAAAGATAGAACTCTGAAATAGAGAACTCTGGAGTGAATGGTTGACATGTTGATTGATTATGTAATCAGTCACATGACATGCATGAAATATGCCCAGGGGCAATGTAACAGCAGAAACAAAGAGGAAATGAGGTGCAAGGAGTGTGGTCTCCTGACAGCAAGCAAGTGCAAGTCTATCATGAGTTGTGCTTATAGTCAGTCCAATAGACCAGAAGAATGTTGCTATTGTTCAACCTGAGGATATTTTCATCTTGCAGGCTGCCTCTACACTATGTTAGTGGCTATGCTGTTACTAATGCTACTTATCTCATGCTCTAATATGTGATGAAGTGTGCCTAACAATAATCAATCCTGAGTCAAGTCCATGCATATGACTCACAGAGGCTGACTAATAAAAGATGGAAGAGGATAGAGTGGGTCAAGTGGTCATTCAGATGTGTTAATAAAGTGCATGCCATTGGATTAAGTTTGGAATAAAGTTGGACATGGTTTAAAAATTGGTCTCCTTACATCAGCCCCTCTTTTAGGTTTGCCTTGACAAGCAATGTTCACCTTTCTCAGGTCAGGCAAAAGTGATGACTAGTGTTAGTGCCACACAGTGCTAAAGAGCCCTGAGCATAATGCCCAGAAGCATAGTCAATTATGCATTTGTAATAAGGAATTTTACCATCAATAGGAGGAAAGTCCTGAGGACAGCCAGAGGAGTATTGGAAGTAGGGCACAATACCCATCAAAGAAGACAAAAGGGGCTGGTAGGAGGTTTAGAGAACTTGAAAGGCTTAGGAGAAGCAGAGTGATAAGTAACTAGAGCATTACTATGCTTTTCAGCAGTTTGGGTAGCACTGACAGAGTGCTCACTCTAAGGCAGCTAGTCTGCTTCTGAAGGCATAGAGAGTTAGTTTCATCTGGTAGAAAGTAGACCACTAATTGGCAGTCCAGTGAGGCAAGGATCGAAGTAGATAGAAGCTAGAAAATCAATATAAGAGAAGGGGGGGATGCTGTTGGGATTCAGGTACAGATTTTCTCACCATCAATGCATCTACAAATGGCATTGCAGAATAGCACACTGTGGTCTCTTTTATAGAAGCTGGAGACATGGCTGATATTAGGGTCATGATGGTTATTGCAACACTTATTGAGTTTCTAGATTCTACAACTCTTTTTGGAGCTGTATCATTTGGGGCATCTCACAATGACAAGCTGATTGCTAGAGAAGTGGATGAAGCAAGTCTATCCAGCATCAAAACAAGATATGTTTTTGGACAGTCTACCCAAACTTTCTTTACCCTCCATATCATTGAACTTGCAGAATTATACCAAAGTGCATACACCATCTCCATATCCCTTGAGGCACTCTTAGAGTGCCTCCTTCTGCCCTCAGTAATGCTCCCTACACTCCCAACAACTGCAGAAAGATTTTGTGCATCTTGCTCTGAAGTTTTGTCAGCTACTCACTCTAAAATTCTCCATCCTGCACTTTCTGATGCCTATAAAGGTGACCATAAAGCTGCAGAGTGCTTCCTCCAGTCTTGCATTACCTATATTCAGCTGAGCAGTGATGCATTTGCCTCCAATGCCCTAAATATTTCCTGGGTCCAATCTTATGTGAAAGCTAACTACACATTAGCATGTGTTGAAAGTTTTTTGGTGCCAAAGAGAAATGAATGGTTTTGCAGACTGGGATAAGTTTGAGACAGACTTTCAAGCTGAGTTCTTCTCCTTGATTCCTGCTAAGGCCACCACTCTAACTCTTCATGAGAAAAACTAGTACAGTTAGAATGAACAGACCCTTGATGAGTATATCAACACATTCTGTGCATTGTTTGAGCAGGCCTGCTGTTCAGATAGCCTTCAATTTCCTCACCTTCTTCAATGGACCACATCCCATCTTCATGGAATGTATCAATAGTATGACCAAAGGATGCCTTGACAACAAGCAAGTAGAGACCTGGTACAAGGTAGCCCAGGAAAATTGGTAGCTGATGGAGTTGAAGCAAGAGCTTCAATGCACAACACACTCTGCAGCCACTTCTTGTCCTCCTATAGCCACTCAAGCAGGTTTGTTCTTTGTTGCCTCACTTTGAGCCTCTTCCCTTTTTGTCTCCCCACTAATGCCTATCTGTCCTCTTTCCCAAGGGGTCCTCATGAACATCAACACCTCTCAACAACAATCTCCTGCCCCTCTGCTTCACAGATGCTGCAAAAAGGCTGGTCACTTTGCTTGTCTGTCAAAGGTTTGAATGTGTGCTATCTTTCTTCAGCAGAGCAGGAGAAGCTCCTTAGTGGTTTGGAGTTGAAAGCCACTCCAGTAGGGTCTGAGAAGGATGTTTAAGAAGGCAGCAGATGGCCATTATGCCCCTGTTGCCTAATGCTACATAATCATTTTGTCCCCTTATCTGTAGATTCAAATATATCTGTTGCTAGCCTCAATACTATGCCCAAAACAATAAGCTCCTCCTTAGATGTACCAACTTCACTCTCAGTCAAAGTCTCAACTGGGGATATAACTCCTGGACCCTGCCCCTAACTCCCTGCTTGAGAACACCATCTCTCCCTGTCAATACATAGTTGCCTCCACCCTCTCCACTAATTCTCTGAAGCTATATGTGCAGATCAAAACAACAGATACCCAGCAGTTCCATAGTGTTGTTGCTCTGCTTAAGAGCAAGGCTACTAGGCTTTTTCTTGATGCAAGATATGTGCAACATTATCAGCTCACTATGCACCCTCTCTCTTGCACAATCTCCACCTACAAAGTTGATGGTATGATCAAAAAAGTTGGTTCTGTCTACTCTGTTGTTGATCTGGTCCTCCATCACTGGGATCACTTGGAGCATGCTGCCTTTGCTATCACCAGTCTTGGGAAGCAAGACATGATTTCGAGGATTACCTGGATATGTAAACATGGCCCCAACATTGACTGGACAAAGGGAAAGGTGAGGATGAGCCAATGTCTATGCTGTTGCGCAACCTGCACAAGAGAGGCCAGGAAGAAGCATAAAGCAGAAAGTTGTAAGTGCACAGCTGTGTGCATCTGTTGTGCAGGGCATTTTTCTTATGCTTATCTCAACCTTTTGGATTTTCTACTCCTTTGGCATCTTCTCACAGAGAGGCCTGCTATGAGGATGTTAGCAGTGTTGAATGTGAATTCCAAGAGGAAGATGGACACAAAGGAGAGTTTGTTGGTGCTCCAGACCAAGAGTATCCAGACAAGACCATTGAGGTAGGTAATAGGATCTATGCTACAGGGCTCTGACCTCTCCTCTCAGTGGCAGAAATATGGGCCAGTCAGACCACATCCCAATGGCTGGCTGGAGCATTTGCAGCTAACTCTCAGCCTAAGCCCTTTTGTATCACAGTTAGTTGTGGGATGGTTTCTGAGGACAAGCATCACATTTTTGTTAAATGCCTGCACTTCACTGACATGAGGGAATTATCCATGGAGGTGATCCAACTGACAAGTAGTAGATGCTCTTAGCTGATAGAGAGGGGCTTGATTACTGGTGATGTGGTTTGGAAGTTGTCTCACACAACCAAGTACCTCTTCTGAGTTGTGGAAAAATTGGAAAAATCCATGGCCAGGTTGGGCATTTACCAGCAAGCATTGCTTAGATGTAAAACAGGTATTAGTAGGGACAGCATGTTAATGGCACATAGTACGGGACTTATTGGAGGGCTAGTATGAACACCAAAAGGATCAAACTGTAGTAAAGTAGCTACGGGGCATAACTGGCAAGCTTGAAAAGGCTTCAGGCCAGAGTACCTTAGGTAGTGTCTGTAAATCCGCCTGTACATAGTGCGGCAACTGACATATGGCTAAGCCACAAATGGTCATCAAAAAATTAAATGGAAATAAACAAAAAACAAAAAAAAGTACCTCTTCTGTAATGACAGCTTCATCTGGCCATTATATTTTTCTGTCTACTGCCTAGAACATGTACTGAACATACTGCACCTGCTTGGAGGGTCAGATCCAAACTCAGCTCAATAATGCCTTGAGCAACAGGCATTCTACTTTGCATCTGCTTGGCATCTGCTATCCACCTTGCTGGCTGCATTTAGGGGTCAAGTACAATACCTGGCAGCTAGCAAACACAGTCTATAATTCACTGCATCCTCACCTGTATTTTCCATTGCTTTACCCTCATGCTCCTCAAGATGGTCTCATGCACAACTATGTGTCTTTTGTCCACAGTGGTGGCAAGCTTCCCCCACTGAGGTTTTGATGCTACCCTACCTGCCCCTTATCTAGTCTTACTGCTTACTTTTGATTTCCTAGCTCTTGATTATTCACACTTCATTCTATTAGTACTTATTACTAGGTCTATCTCATTACTGATTCATCCTTAGATATTATTTAGCAGAGGTAGATATCTAAATAGTAACATTGTAACACATAAGCAACAGCACAGTAAAGCACATGAATAGTATTTTGCAAGACAGTTATGACTGGTCATAAAGAATCAAGAGCAGAATTTTATAGGCAAGAGAGAGAAGCAAATATAGCCAAATAGTATCACGTGAATAATACTGTTCAAGATAAGATTTTCCTCAACTTTTGATATGAGTAACCTCAATCTATTCTGGATCTGCGAAGTCAGTTCATGCGTCATAATACTGATAAATCAAGTTCATTCTCTTGAGAGAGAGAGAAAAAAATATCGGAGGAAGTTCAGATGGCGACAACATGCCTCGCTATTCTCCGTACGTCAATGGTCAACTGGCCACTGGGCTCAAATCTAGCTTGGACAGCGGAAAGGTCGACATCGCAGGGCACGAAGCAAATCTGCCATTCGTAATGACCTGATTACAATGTTCAGATTTGAGGATACTATGACCATGGGAAATTCTCACATTCACTTCGCATATTCCATGCATCAGCTAGAACTTTGAGTTTGTCACCCTTATTCGCGGAAATGGTGATCATTTCGGATTCTATGGTGTTTGGAAGCTGTACGCGAAATGTGTGTTTAGCTTGCGATGTCGACACGTCCATCTTTGGGAAGTAGGCTGAAGGAGAACGATGTGCTCTATCGGTCTGTGAAGGGGATGTATCCTGAGACATGGTACGGTGGAAGGTGACAATGCGCGGAGCAAATGGGTCGAGCATCTGTTGCCGATGTTCAGGAAGTGTCAGAGAAGGGGGCGGAGGGAAGTGAGCGGCGAAATGATCAAGTATTTCGTGGTCTAGGGAGAAAGGGCGCTCTTCAATCGTCTCTGGTCGAACACCGGTGTTATAACTCGAGGTGACCAGAGTCGAAGACGTAGAAACAAGAGGAGTAGACGCTGGGATGGTTGGATACGTAGGGATTGAGAAGTACGATGGTTCCGGAGGCGTGGGAGGGCACATTTTATAGGTGGGTACGGACCGAACACACGATTCCGAAGTAGATACAGAAGGAGACATGGACATGGTTACGGAGTTTTTGTGCTGAAGAAAACAAATGAAACTGTTCAAGGTCTAGTGGTTCAACCAATGGTAAATATATAAAGCATGCAGCAAACGTGGGCGAGGCGTGATGAGGGATTTGAAAGCCCACACAGATCAGCAAAGATCAGAAAGACTGAGCTCCAGGACGGGTAGCTGTGATAATACTTACAGAGAACGAGGGTTCAAAACAGATGGTGACTATGGTGGAACGAACATGGGGCGATGCCGTTACTATGTGCTCATGCTAATAGTAAATATAACACCCTTCAAATCAGATCTACACCATGCCTCCGGTGTAATCATTGTGGAGCCCTTGACGTGCAATCGGTGGGGATAATACTTGATGAGTCAGTTGCCTCGTTGATAGACCGTAAAAGTAACCACATGGTCCGCAAGTACCCCCGGACCACGAGAAACCCATGTCGTGCAATTTGTTGAACAATTGAACAACAAAGTCACAGCTGTTTCGAAATCGATTCAAAAATTCCATTATTTGTTCTAATGCTGTCCGAGCAAACATTGTTTTTCAGCCTTGCCTGGCCGAACCCTGCCGAACCTTCTCAGAGGCCTTCTGGTAGCCGTGACGTTTGCTCGAACAGATCAACGGTGGGACAAATACCAATATCGAAATTCTCTCTGCCTATCGAATTCGGAGCGGCTGTAAAGTCAGACCATCATACGACGCAATGTACTCCAAGTGTACTCCGAAGAAATCATTCACTTCTTCAGACCCCGGTCTGCCCCGTTCTCCCACTTTAGACCACCAGTTCAGTTTGGTCCCTAGCCCTCGTAGAATGTAAGTATGTCTTTGACTTTATGCAACCAGGTTCTATATGATCGAATTATTCCTTTATGGAAGTTGACTTATATCCCTTGCCCCGGGTACAAATCTCTGACAAGTGTCAGCATTTACTGGCATGGTCAACACGACCTCTATGTCTTATTCGCGGCATTGAATGATTTTGTCTCCTTATTACGGGCTCATTGCTGAAACCAGACCGGGTTGTACCAATCCTAGCTATTCTTCTTCGGCTAGCAACATCATCAAATGCTTTGCTCTGGCTCAACTGTGTGAGATCAGGCTCGGTCGTAGAATATCCCTTCGTACACGACTACATGGACACAACGCCAACTTCACTTGGGCCACCTTCGTCTGTGCAGTACAGCTAAGCTGCCGATCTGATGATCTCTTGTCACTTGGTCTGCAACAAACTGCGCTCCTCCGTAAAGATTGACAGCTGGCGAGCCCGTACAATTCTAGTGGTTCTTTAATGTGATTGCATTCCATCTGCATGTAATCGTCCCATTAAATTATAATGAAGGACGTTTATTCTTAATGCCCGTCTTGCAGGGCCCCCAATGCCTCTCTTGATCGGCTATATGTCAAGTAAACAATGACTGAATCTGAATTTAGACGTGACGGCAGGCGACATTGCACCATTTCACAAGGTAACTACCAAACGAGACATCTTTGCGAGTAGATCCATCACCGCTCTCACCAAATTTGTCGTTCCTCCTGTATTACGTACGACGTTGGATACGTGACAGTCAGCTCATGTTCCTTGTTCCAAGACCTTACTCACATCTCACATCTTGAAACACCTTACAACACCATTGAGATGCCTATAGTACACAGAACATCTTTTCGAAGTGCCATAATGGCATTGTAGTCATCATCGTGCTGTTTAGTACGTACACTTTCCGATAAACTATGTCGCCTGCCCACTGATCCTATCCAACTATAGCGAAAACGTGCTTACTGCTAATGTTCGAACGAGGGAATATTCTAATGGATCAGTGATGAACGTCGCAAGGTTACCAACTTTTCGATCGAGAAATGCCATGTCATCAGCATGTTTGTACCATTCCATACTACTGGCGGCATCAACAGACGAACGAGGGAATATCTCACAATGACTTAACGGCAGATGCATGGGAAATTCGTGCGTTGATGGTTTGTAAATACTAGACCAGTCATTACGATAACGCAACTATTACACGAAAAGGCCTTCCCTGTCTTCTTTCCTCTAGTCTTCGCTATGAGGAAAACCATCTATTCAGTGTCAATAACAACTTACCAATCGTGCCATGTGGTTAGCCCCTAGACAAAGAGCAAATAATCGTTTACACTTTTCATCATCCTTGAATGGATACCTGTGTACGTGACGAGTTGAATTCCTGGAAACATTGATATCAAGGGTATTCACGTACGCCGCTCCTAGTCTATTAGCCGCCGCCAGGCCAGATACAACCGCAATCTCGTGCATATCTAACGCCCAGATCAGTGATTGATTTCTCAATGTTGTGTTTCAGACGCAACGGACTTGCCTGGGGTTGATAAACGGTCAAATCAAAGCTCATTTCTACTTTGCGTTTGTCGGATGGGTAGCTTCTGATAAAGTAGAGCGGCGAAAAATGCTTCTCGGCAAATCTAAATTTCTCTTGCTTATCGTGTTCATTGGGGTCCTTTCGAGAATTAAGACAGGGGTCATATTTGACCCGATAATACTAGATCAGAATAGTGTTCAATCTGCGACCCTAACAAATAGAGGCATAACCTTACCTTTTCCATGTAACCTATGTCGCTATGCGTCACCGTGATATCCCAGAGATACTAGATTTTGTCAGCATAATGTAAGGGGGTAGGTGGCCTGATGTATACACCTTGACATTTCCGAGAACGCGTTTCTCGAGCCACCGTACATCCTTGCCAAGCAGAGCCAAGGCTGCATCTGCATCTGTACATATAACGAGTTCATCAAACGCCTCTTGTATCTCTCTGCCTGGATCTACCACAGCCTGTTCATTGTTGATGCCTTTGGTAGGACGGCTCCAAACCAAAACACCTCCCTTCTTCTTGGATGAAAAACGCTCGACACGGGTCACTTCTCTTCCGGTAATGATTCGGACGGAACCCTGACTGTCTTTCTCGACAAGTGCCTTCCACGCGCTGTATACATCGGAGAGCCGCGGGAAGGCACGCATAGTCGGGATCGAAGCCAAAAAGGTATCAGGGGAATATTCAAACTGTATGAGACTATCATTAACATTCATTCTTACGACTCGAATGACTGACGGTGAAGAATTTATACGTACCAAACGCATGTTAGGATCCATGAAAACCCGTTCTAAAATAGCACAAGAGATGAATGGAGTCTGATTCCCTGTTCCGAAAAACAAGGCCACCAATGGGAACACGAT
Organism: Termitomyces sp. T123_Mx157; assembly: GCA_018849495.1. NCBI lineage: Eukaryota > Fungi > Basidiomycota > Agaricomycetes > Agaricales > Lyophyllaceae > Termitomyces > Termitomyces sp. T123_Mx157. Next base: position 10,334 of record JABFYK010000259.1, read on the forward strand.
CACTTCGCCGAATTCCTGTACATGCGAAGGTTAAGATGACGAATGCAATGATATCATATTAACCAAACCTTAGAGAATTGGAACATTCGGAGCATGGCAGAGACCGAAATGAGAGCGAAGACAGGCTCCATTGTCTTAATTATCTTCAGAACCTTGCCAAACTTCTTGATGTCTGCACTGAATCTGAGCCAGTCTTCAATATGAGTTATGAAATACAGATGTCAGTTACGCTCACCTGTCTATCACTTGACTTGGGAACACGTTGCTCCAGAACTCAGTTTCTGGATCTTTGCCGAAACTGACCTGCATTCCAACGTCGCTAGCACTGAAGCCAAGTTTATCAAACATGGCGTAGGTATTATGAAAGACTGGGCTGGCACCCTGGACACCGTCGTTAATGTATTCTGCTCCGTATTTTTCCTTGTCGATCGGCGCAGAAGTCGCCATTCCTCCTGTAGCGGTGGAACGCTCATAAAGCACGACGTCGTAAAGATCAGGGTGCTGAGAGAACGCGAAGGCAGCTGACATGCCGGCAGCTCCTCCGCCGACGATGAGAACGCGTTTCTTATCGCTGGTCGTGGCTGACATGAAAGTAGGAAATAAGGATAGTCCTCGTCATAGACGTTCTTACTTATGAGGGATCGAATCGAGTAAAGGGGCCGATTGACATGACGATTGTATCCTGGAATTACGTCACGTCGGAATCCGGACATCCTTCAAGGCAGCTCTGTGTTCTGTGCAATCAACTCTTCGCCATAGTGACACGTTTGTTTCTCTTGATTCCATAAATGGTGTGAAGATAAGATTAGATGAGTCTTGCTCGGAGCCACAGCGCTATTTATTCTTATTTGTTTCGGACCACGCCCGGTCCGCACGTCAGCTGGAGTAAGCGCGTAACTAAGCATTCATCTGGCCTCAAGCACCACACACGACCGGCTCGCCACGAGTCGGGCAATGTCGTCCACCTTGCGCTATCTATCACTATTATTGTCAATCACACCGGCATTTGCGGGTAACTACACCAGAAGAAGCAGGAATAATGAAACATATGGAATATCGGCAAGTCAATTCCTAGCTCATATGGTATCACGCGTCGATTGACCTTGAAAACAGGCATTTTCATCACTAATACCACCAAGTGAGTGCAAGTATGTTATCTTGGATGCGATTGTACTAAAACTCTTCAGAGAATTGTCCACCGTGCTTCAACTGTCTATTACCGGCTTTTAACTGTGGTCAGTATGGAGAGTGTAATCAATACGATGGACAGTGCAAGTGTCCACCAGGATGGGGAGGGATTGATTGTCTCGTGCCTCGTATGTACAGTTTACCGTAGCTCTTCAATTTGCCGACTTGACTTGTCAGAGTGTGATTCACTTGCGGATGGTGTCCACCGGCGTTTGAGGGAACCTGGGGAAAGCTGTGAATGTAAGGAAGGATGGGGAGGTATCAATTGTAATGGTACGTAACAGTTCGTAGGATTGATCATGTTCAAAAGTTAACTAGGGAACAGTGTGCAAGAATGACAACTCATGTGTTGGATTCCCGCTCGAGGGTAAGCTATCGGCTTTGGACGGAGGCGATAATGCGGAAGTTGGAAACATGACATGTTACAAGGGCGGGGAGACTGTATTCAATAACCACCAGATGTGCAATGTCACCAGTCAGTCTTTCCTTCCGCTATTTCCTACAGTATGTTCTGACTTCTTATGTAGACCGTAAGATCCTAGACATGCTCCCCGGACGTCCACCGCAGGTCACATTCAGCTGCGAGAAATCGGACCGGACATGTTCTTTCCAATTTTGGACAGCTGAAGTCGAGTCTTTCTACTGCGCGCTGGATGACTGTGACTCGGAAATCAAGCCAGGTTACGATACGAACTCTACAATATATGCTTGTGAGAAAATCAAATGCAGTTGTGTGCCGGGCAGGTTTATTTGCGGAGAGAATGGAAGTGTTGGTATGTTGTATGACTTGTGTCAAGCTTGGCAATGACGTTGTCGGTGCAGATATTGGCGAGTTTTTGAAAGAGGAGATCGTCTTGATCACCTCAGCCGGTACGTCTTCGTACCATTCTCTCTTTGATAAAAATCTCTCATTTCACCCTCTCAGTCCTCTGGTACGCCGGCCAAAACGGTGGTGGCGACTACGGCCAGATCCGTCTCCCAGATAACGAAACTGCAAAACTCATGGCAGATCACGTCCCTGCCTCTCTGCATTTCTCCTCCCTCTCCTACACCCTGGGACCCAAGGTGATCCTCGACAACATATCCGGGTCCGTCAAACCCGGACAAGTAATGGCGATTATGGGCGCTTCAGGCGCGGGCAAATCGACATTACTTGATATGCTTGCCCGGAAAGGTAAGCGCGGAATGGCGAGTGGGATGACGCTGGTCAATGGGCGGGAGGTCGCGGATGCGGAATTCAAGGGCGTGATGGGATTCGTGGATCAGGAAGATACGTTGATGAGCACATTGACGGTGTATGAGACGGTGCTTTATAGTGCGCTGTTGAGGTTGCCGAGGGAGATGAGTTTTGAGGCGAAGAAGTATAGGACGTTGGAGACAATGAATGAGTTGGGGATTTTGGGGATCAAGGATATGAGGATTGGGGAGAGTGGTAAGTGAATGGCGTGATTATTAGGAGTTGCGATGACTTATATGTGTGGATGCAGGTAGGAGGTCTATTTCAGGTGGGGAGAAGAGGAGGGTGTCGATTGCTTGCGAGCTTGTGACGAGTCCTTCGATCCTCTTTTTGGATGAACCGACGAGCGGCGAGTGTCCTTTGATTGTCGCACCGGACTTATTGCTGATTTGAGCAGGTCTCGACGCCTTTAATGCCTTCAATGTCGTGGAGAGTCTGGTTTCCTTGGCTCGGAACTACAATCGCACTGTCATCTTCACAATCCATCAACCACGGAGCAATATCGTCGCTCTTTTCGATCAACTCGTTCTCTTGGCTAGCGGGAAACTCGTCTATTCCGGAGAATTCTCAAAGTGCCAGGGTTACTTCGCATCCATCGATCGACCCTGCCCTCCTGGGTTCAACATCGCTGACTACCTCAGTATGTGATAGCTCCTACATTGTCACTGAATACACTGCTGATCATGAAACGTTGTAGTTGATCTCACCATGCACGCTAGCCTTGATTCGAGCGAGAATTCCGATAGCGCAAGCCATGAGAGCATCGAAGACGAGGCTTTCTCTCCCGTTGAACGTTCCACTAATCTAGGCGAAGAAGAGCTCGGGCTGCGTACCGTCCGCACACCACAACCCAGTAGTAACATGACGCAGGATGGTGACACAGAGCTCCGCACGCGTGCCAACTCTATCACTTCCTTGACGGGGCGGTATCTCAAACATAAGACTTCGCAGCTCCTTGAGGCTGTCACTTCCTCTGCGAACGGTGCGAACAAGCCGATTTCGGCGAAGCTCGCTGCATTGGTGGAGGCATATGCGTCGAGTGAGATTGCGAAGGGGATTAAAGCTGAGACGGGGGAGCTGAGGAGACAGACGGCGTTGTCGGATAATGGACAGACTGTCGCAGAAGTAGAAGGGCAAGCAGGGAATGGCACGCTACCGGATGTGGCACTCGAGACGACGCTATTGAGGGGGAGGAAGAGAGCCAGTTATGCGACGCAATTCAGGATTTTGAGCGGGAGGGCGTTTAAGAATTTGTATCGGGACCCGGCGTTGTTAACGGCGCATTATGTGTCGTCTATTGTGCTGGCGTGTAAGTGCTCTTTTGTTGGTGTCGTTTGGAGGGTGTGCTGCTGATCTGCCAACTAGTAATCTGTGGGTTGTTTTTCCATGATGTTACGTGAGTTTGTTTTTTTCGAGTTCTGTGCTTTCGGGCTTAAATATTCATGCTTTACCCGCAGCAACGATATCGCTGGATTCCAGAATCGTTTGGGTATGTTATATATTGTCATAATTGATTGTGTGGTCCGATGATCGATCGTGCTATAGGCATCTTCTTTTTTACTCTAGCATTGTTCGGCTTCTCATGCCTCTCGAGTCTCGGATTGTTTGCGAACGAACGGATACTGTTCATGCGGGAAAGGTAAGCTCACAGTATCTTGAGTATTAAGGCGCCTGATCGATCCTTATTGATAGGGCAAACGGATACTACTCGTCGTTCACTTACTTCTCATCCAAGGTATGCCAGCCCTACCACTAGTGCTGAATCCACAGTTCACCGACGAATCCAGATTCTATTCGACATCCTACCGCTGCGGCTCGTTCCACCCCTCTTGTTCGGTGGTATCGTCTATCCCCTTGTTGGCCTCGTACCTACCGTCCCTGGCTTCTGGAAATTCTTGCTCACTCTCGTTCTGTTCAATTTGACGACTGCGAGCGTCGTCTTGCTACTTTCTATTGCCTTTGCGAGCATTAGCGTCGCCAGCCTTGTCGGAACACTCGTCATGCTCTTCAAGTAAGGTGGATATAGATCATAAGAGTTTCCTTATTGACTATGCTGTATTCCATCTAGCCTTCTGTTCACAGGTCTGTTGATCAATCGCGAGTCCGTGATCCCCGCAATGCAGTGGCTACACACTATCTCGTTTTTCCATGCCGCATTCGAAGCATTAGCTGTCAATGAACTGCGATATCTACAGCTTAAAGAAGTTAGGGTAAGGGTTCTCTCGTACGATTCACTTGTCATGGACTAATCACCTCTTGTCAGTATGGTGTGGAGCTCGATGTCCCGGCAGCCACTATTCTCTCTGTATTCGGATTGAGAGCACAGGTCAAGTCCTTCAATCTATATTTTGTGTTTAATGACTGAATTTAGGTTGTTTAGTCCTTCTGGTGGCCCAACATATCTCTCCTTGGGATCTTCTTTGTAGTGTTTACATCGGGAAGCTTTGTCATCCTCCACTTTTTTGTCAAAGAGAAGCGGTAGGAGATGGTTATGTATCATATCTATCAATCAGATCATATTGAGCGCAATACAGATAAGGAGTAAGAAGTTTTTAAAAAAAAAGTTATGTGTAATGTTGATTACGTAAGTTTCCGACCCTTCTGATTGATGAATCATGGATGCATGAGGACCAGTATAACTTTTCACACCACCTTGGGACATATCAAATTTACGTGCGCTGGGGGACTATGAAGTCTGACGCTTTTGGCCTCTTATGATGACGGTTTTCCAGCATGTTTGGTGGGCTCCTGAATGGGTAAGTTTCAGTTACTTTTCTTAGCCTTACGCGGCAGCAGAGTATCTTTTGCCTTGCCCAAAACTCGGAAAGCGCTCTCCATCAACTGTGTCATACGACAGGACTAGCATAATCAGGTTATTTGAAGAATATTTTCCCATCCTGACAAGAATTGGATTGAGACATCTTGACATCTACCGTAATTGATATGATACTCTGCAGTATATATCTACCCGGTTACCCTACACAGGTTACATACCTTTTCACCCATAAATCACATTCACATTTATGCCGTCGCATTTGTTCTCGCTGTGACATACTTTGCCTGCTGTGGTGTCTCGAGTTTCTGCGCCACCCGACCGTCAGACAAGAAATGGACATATATGCTATCTGTTCATTTTATGGTGGAAGGTGGATGCCACCAAGTTTTTATTCTCCAAAAACTTCAAGTGAGGTTTACCTGTAGGAACGTGAACGTGATGACCTAAAGTCCTCTGCGTTGATTTGGTATCGACTTTAAGGCATCGATCTTCTCGTCCGCTTCAACAAATACCTGGGGACGACCGAGGGAAATTCGGGTCTCATATGGTGTAACGAGATGAGTGACTCTCAAG